>JARHVA010001043.1:787500-907500 GCA_037957365.1 Torreya grandis
TCAATCATAGTAAAAACTAATTTACTTTTTACTATCTTATAAATACCAATTTTCACCTAATGTGAAAACTATTCCCAACAATACATCATTAGAAAATGTGATAGAAAACCTTGAATAATGAAGTTGGTCACATCTAGATCCAATCATTATTTCGTATTAGATACTAGCATCATAGTTAGACATTGCATCTATGGTAGTGTTTGTGATTACATAATTACAATTTTTAAAATCTAATGACTAATCTAGATACTGATCCTGCATAATTTACACATGTTTCTAATCCATATCTGCCTGTGAACTATAAAACCCATCTAAGTACCATCTCTTTGGTATTATAATTAATTAAACATATTTAATATTTAGTACTTTTTATATTTAGCATATATGTGTATTATAATATAGAATATCCATTTATCTGAGTTTATAATTAATTGGCTTGCTATAGATTAGTTTATCATCCTTGTGATTGAACTATTTCTATATTATTAACCCTATATCCACTATATTTTAAAAATTAGGGTTAAAATTTTGGTGAACCTAACCTTTGGTTTTCAAACCCTAGATTACCCTAGGGTTTTATGTTTTCTTATTTCTATAAATTATTATTTCAAATTCTAAATTTTTAATTTATAAGCAATGAAAAATGTTAATCATAAAAATATTTTTCAAATGGAAGATAAGGAAGCACTAGTCAATCATATCAATAACAACAAAACCTTAAAGGATGCAATTTTGTATGTTACAAGAGATTATATCATTAAACATGATAAAGCTAAGACATCCTCACCTAGTGATGCTAAATATTTAGGTGGCACTACAACCAATTATGTACCAATCAACATCCCCTTGGTCACATCATCGATTTATACATCTAGTGGAGGCACAGATTATGTGTTTACACCATTTTTCCCTGAAACAAATCTTACTATTACTACAACCTTCATGGGAACCACTAGCACTTCAACCCAATTACCAGTTTCAATGCCTATATCAACTCAAGCCATGGGTAAGTCCCCTTTGGTGACTTCTCAAACTTCTAATTTTAGCTATCAAATTATTCAAGATCTTGGACACATTGTAAAAATTTTACAAGCTCAGGTTACCAACGTTAAACAAAATTTTATGAAATCACCTTATGTTATTGATTCATAATATGTATTGCATAATCCTTTTGCACTTAAAATATCTTTTCACCCTTTGCCAACTAGTTTTATTACACCCAAGTTCACATTTTATGATGGAAAGGGCAATCATGAACAACATATTTGATCCTTCTATGTAGCCTACCTTGATTATGCTTCCAATGATAAACTTTAGACCAAATTATTTCCAAGGAGCCTAAAATAATGTGTTTTACGATGATTCTATGATTTATTACTCCAATTAGTGAGAGCATTCAAGCCTCTAATTGATCAGTTCCTAACACATTTATCCGTCAACATCACTAAAAAGATGTCATATGCTCAAATTGGAAAGATCAAAAAAAGGAACCAATGTACCTATCAATGAATATATTTTGAGATATAATATAATATTAGCCAAAATGAAAACTCAAATGGCAGATAAAAAACTTCAAGACATCTTCAAGCAAAGTTTGTGTGCCCCATTACACAAATCCATTTTTTTTTTTAAGTTTAAATATTTTGATGACTTATGCCATATTGTGTGAGATCATGAAATGAAACTTATTTTCTTGAAAAAACTAAATTATGTAGCAAGCACACTGACTACATCTAATACCAAGTTTCATATCAAATCAAGCTACAAGGTGAAACCTACATAATGCAAAAATGAAATAACCACAATATTTAATGCAGTTTTACATCAACCTAATTGAATCATTTTATCTAATGCACCTAAGAGATAATTTACATGATTACCTAAGTCTCTAACTTATTTACTTTAGAAGCTTGTGGAGTGTCATCTCATATCTCTCCCTCATCCCATAGAGGTTGATACGAGTCAACCTCTACCCAAAAGATATGATGCTAATGCATATTGTGACTATCACCAAGGCCATGGGCATTATATGAACATATGTTATACAATGAAGTATAAGATCCAATACCTCATTGATGAATAAAATATTACCTTTAATGATCCTCCAAAGGATTCAGGTTTACAACCTGGTGATCACCAAAATCAAATAATATTC
Source organism: Torreya grandis (assembly GCA_037957365.1). NCBI lineage: Eukaryota > Viridiplantae > Streptophyta > Pinopsida > Cupressales > Taxaceae > Torreya > Torreya grandis. The sequence goes on from JARHVA010001043.1 coordinate 789,656, forward strand.
AACAATCATTTTCAAGATCATTCTAAAAAAGATATAGAAGTGCAAATGGCATATGATGCACATCCTCCTCCATCACATTATGGGCATCCATTAGATGGGATCATTGGCACTTATACACACACAATACCTCCTATGGTTCAGAAACCTTTTATTATATTTTATGACAATAAAATAGTTGATGATGACTCAAATATTTATTCATTATTTATTAGAGCATACCTTAACCATCATCCTATACATAGTGTTAGGTCGATAATATTGATAGTGAGAATGTATGTACCATAATGATACTTACACATTTGAGATATACACATGATGATTTATACCCTTCAACCAAAATAGTCATAGTATTCAATGCGACATCACAACCTATTATTAGTGAGATTGATTTACCTTTATAGATTGGTCTAGTACATGTGGTTACCATATTTTCAATTATACCATATGCACGAGTCTTTGATATGTTATTAGGATGAACTTGGATACATAAATCCATGTAGTTCATTCCATAATACATGGGTTTATTAAATACATTCATACCAACAAGGTAGTCACGGTTTTTGGAATTACATATGAACATCTATTTGAATTAGAGAAGTTTATTCCAAGATAGCTAATTATCAAACCTACTAAGGTTAATCTTCCATAAAAGAGTAAGTGGTATGAAATATTCTTTCCTAGGAATCCAATAATAGAGTGGCCTTTGCATTAGAAACACATAGTGGATTTCATGGAATCTTCATCAACTCCTACACAACGTACTTAATTACCTAGAACAACTAAACATGTTCCAATTATAGCTACTACAAAGAAACCATAAAGTGAAAAAAGATGGGTTTCATGAACCCCTAATAATTATATTTTTTCTTCATGACCATAGATCCGTATTACACATACAAAGGATACCATAGATTCTACATATCTAAATATGACACCTATGCATGCTCTTTGGTAATACCACTAGTTTCATATACCATATTTCAAGCTTGGAGCTATTTATGAGATTCTCTTGGATGGGATCATAGGATATCCTTTTCCTTTCAAATATTCCAAAAACATACCAAAAAAAAATATTCCAAAAATACACAAAAATCAAATATTCCAAAAATACAAAAAAATCAAATACGCTAGAAAATATAAAAACATTCATATAATTCAAAAATATAAAAATATATTCAACATTCATAGATTTCATTAGCTCCTTGGCATCTATGTTATTTGATTTATGTTAGTGGATAACATATCATTTCATTTTTATATACACATATGTTTTATGCCTTCCCTTGGATGGTATCATAGTATATCCCTTTCCTTCCAAATATTTTGACAATACAAAAAAATCAAATATGCCAAAAAATACAAAAATAAATAAATAATTCAAAAATACAAAAATATTCAACATTCTTACATTTTATTAGCTCCTTGGCATATGTGTTATTTGATTTATGTTAGTAGATAACATATCATTTTATTTCTATATACACATATGTTTCATGTCTCTTTGAGTGTGATACAGACATACCCAAACACAAGATCTATGCACTTCCATATGTTGGACCTCTCCTCTACCTACATAATATAGTATATTGGGGGAATTCACTTCCTTGATCATAATTGATATGGGTTATATATCATTTATGATTATTTTTATAATATCATGTTTGAGCTTATATACTAATGCTTACACATGTCTATATTCATGCTCATTTGTTTTAATGTACTTGGTATGATATGCTACATAATATTTTTTTATAATACATATATGTAGGGACTAGTATAATATGATTATGTTGGTTGCTTATGCTTAATCTATTTTTCACTTATTTGAGTGTATTTCATTACTTGTTATTGTCTTGCTTGTCTAACATTTGAATATATTCCTTGTCTGTTGGACCATATGCCATTGTATGTTGTTTGGAAATTTGAATATGTCATTCTATGTGGATTTGTAAATTTGAATACATCATCCCTTTTGATTGTGTGCCATTTAAATGTGCCCCTTGTATGAGGTCTCATTGGACCATTCCTTTGAATTACATTGAATGCTCTTGTGTGTGTTTTTTATTATTTATTGAGTTTGTATTTTTACTCTTTAGATATTTCTATGATCTATATCATGCATCTTCATGACTTGATGTTATCACATACTATGAGCCTAATTGATATATCTACTTCGACATGTTATAAATGTATGCTACATGATTCATACATGAATTATGTAGCCACTTTATCTTTTTGAGGTAAGGTAACTACCATATTCTATTTTGCTCACTTCAAAATGGGGACATATCAATTGGGGCATGTCATAGAAGCATGACCTCCACATTTTCATAGTTTTCAGATCTCAGTGAGGCATGTCATAAAAACATGACCTCCACATCTTTCACAGTTTCCATATTTTAGTGAGGGTATGACATAGAAACATGACCTCCACACTTATACACCTTAGTATTTCCATAGTTTATTGGGGTCATGACATCTGCATTTACACACTTAATTAGTATCTCTAGATTTCAGTGGGGGGATGTCATAAAAACATGACCTCCACACTTATACACCTCAATATTTATATATTTTAGTGGGAGCATGTCATAAAAATGTGACCTCCAAATTTACACACTTAATTGGTATCTCCAGAATTTAGTGGGGGCACATCATAAATACATGACCTCCACACTTGTACAATCTCCAATTCAGTTTCATGATTCAGATATACACTTGGTTCATAATCCTATACATTGCACGAACTTTTGCATAGATATGAAATAAAGTTTTTTATATTTATGACACACATACTCTAGCTCAGAGATATTAAAGGTGCATATGGCATGCTATTGCACCAAAAATTGTAAACTTACTAATCATATTATTCACCAAGACACATCGATTACACCAAGATGTACTATTATTGAACATTTTCTATTACAGTAGTGAGTTCATTTTATAGATTGAAGTGATTAAATAATTCAACCTCATCATATTTATAGATTAGAGTGATTAAATTATCTAATCTCATCATATGTACATGTAATTACACTAGTCTCTCATTGTAATAATGAGATATATGGTAGGATTGTTTGTAATTCCAAATAAATAATTCAATTTATTATTGAGCAAGCTAATAATCTTTTTGAACAATATGATGTTAACCTCTTTAATATATTAACACCTTCAATTGTCTAGAAATTGATGTGAAATTATGAAATTGCATGTTTTTCCTCAATAGTATTACGCCTTTGTCAATGAATTAGACTTTGGTCGTCAACAATTTACATTATTAAAGAGAATTACAATTCAATAGTATTAATCATATGCTTTCATATTCCAAGGAAGGAGGTTTAATTAAAGATATGGTAGATCTTAAGAGTCGGTGTAGTGACTGATTTTATAACTTGATGTGAGGGTGATACATAGTCAGTAGGGGTAACAAAATAACTGACCAAAGCAACAAAACATAAAAATATCTTTATGTCCCCTCGGCGGACTTTATGAACTGCTACGGTTGGAAATATGCTTTAAAATATGTGGTGAGAAAATGGTTGGTTATAATCCTCGTATGTTTATGAACCATTTGCCTAATCCACTGTTGATGTGGACAAATTTAAATCTAAGATCGTAAAACAAAGTCCGCTATAATTTTTTTTCATGGGGATCAGTGGGCCTTTTTGTCCTGCATCATAAATGATTTTCGGATATGGAAATTTGGGGATTTCATTTTCGGCATGGGTTTTATGCTTCTATTTTTATTTTATTTTAAATTGAATCTTGATTGAATACATGGATTAGGTGTACAAAATGCTTCTTTAAACTTTTATTTTTAAATGAAAATATAACTATTTCAAATATTACACAAGTTGAACAAGACACGACATTCTTGAGATATTTAAACAAAACACGTGCCACAAAAACTTGAGGAAATTGAAGAAAGTTGATAAAACCTTCCTATCCTCCCCACACACAAACCACAGTTTAGATGAGTCAGCAGATAGGGTTTCAAATAACCAAATAGGATAAGTCCACATATTTAATTCTCCAATCCATTTGCCCATGTCAGACTCACTTTTATCCGCCTTAGCAAACCCAAGTTACAACGGATTTAGTATCTTTGCAAGCATATTCTTCCTCAGCTAACCATCAAGAAACTCTGTTACAATGGATTCAACATCTTTGTAAGCGTATTCTTCATCGGCTAGATGTGTGATTCTTGATATTTTATTTTTTATTTTAATTTTTTTCATAATGACAACCAACACAAATCAAATAGATAGATGTGATACTATGATTTTTTTTAGTAACCTAGAGGAATTGAGGGTTTAGCCCAGTGATCCAAAGTTATGGAACTTTAACACAAGCGAGCCTCTAAATAACCTCTATGTAATGTGAGGTGGGTCCTCACTATACACCACAAGTAAGTCAAGGATTGAACCCACACTCAAGACTACCTTTAGAGGATCTCAAGGTCAAGCAAGCTAACTTCAAATTTGTAATATTGTTAGAGGTTTTTTTTATAGTAGTATTAAGTATATATAATAGGTCATGGATGAGAATCTTAAGTATAGAGAGTTTGTACATTTTTATTATGTAATGGTAATAATTTGATGTGATGTGAAACGTAATATAAGGTAGGAGTAGTATGGGTGTAGATGATGGTATACTAATACATATATTTTAGATAAATTTATCAAAAAAAATTTAATACATATCAACCTAACTTCATCACCGCATATTAAGTCAACTCCATCACCTTTTTTGTGAGTTTTTTTGTTAATTAGTAATAGATGGCCTCAATCTCATTACACTATTATGTTAAACTCAAAATAAAAAATTGAGCAAAAAAAGGATTTTAAATTTTACTTATGTTTAAGATATCCCAAGATTTTTTAAACACTATCTTATAAGAATTAAGTGGACTTCAAATTTAAATTTGTTCATTAATATATATGCATTCATGAAAATTAAAATTAAGTAGACTGCAAATTTAAACAAACTTTAGATTTAAGTTTGTCCATTAATATATATGCACTCTCTGGTTACAATTATAAGATACCTATCAACATAATGTAATATAAACATTTATCAACATAATGAAGCATAAACAAAATACCAATATTAATTTATTTAGATTTTAGATTATTGTAGATATTAGTTGTAGTTTTATTAAGGAATAATTATTTATACTTTCATTCATAATTGAAATGACTCTCTATTCATTAAATAGATTATTTTGTAGAAATGATTTTCTATTTTATCATATATAATAATTATTTTAAAAATAATAATTATTATTATATCAAATAATGAAAAATTACATATTATCAAATAAAAAAATTATATCATTAAATTATATTTTTGAATTGATAAAATAAATCATAAAATATAATCTAAAAATCATTACATAATCTTCTTTAAAATATATTTTTTATTTTAATAAATATTTTTAATTGATAAAAAATAAAAATTCTCTGTTATTTTAATAAACATTTTTAATTAATAAACATTAAAAACTTTAATAAATTTTTTCAATTGATAAAATCTTTATTAAAAAAATTACTTTATAAAAATATAGTAATTTTTTTTTTTTCAAATGAACACCCCAACCAAATTGAAGAATTGATTTGACCCATAAAACTCTTTAATCATATAAACGTTATAGAACTTTTAAAATCCTCCTCAAGGTTAAATATTCATTTCAAATGTTTGCGGCAATCCCTTAATCCTTAAAAATAAAGTTGTAAAAGACTTCCTAGCGTGGGGTTGGCTTAATTTTTGTGTTTTTAGCCACACTTTTCAATGTAACTTTTATTTGTTTGTCATTGTTTTCTCTTTTCATTCAATTTTATTATCGATAAGTGGTGGAGGTGTGGTTCCACAAGTCTTCTTGAAAAATAGGTGTTTGAATTCGTTATGTTGTCATTTGCATTTTAAAATAAAATATATATGTAATTCTTTTTGATGATAATAATAATATATTTTTAAGTTTTACGATGTTAAGGATTTTGTTTATGATTAATCATCGAATGAGTATTTTAATTTGTCATGTTAAATAATTTGATATTTTATGATGTAGAGGTATTTAGGTGATAAGGAGATTTTGTGTCAACCAAAAATATCTATTAGTATGTTTGTGTGCAATCAGAGCTAATTATAAGTTTGAAGACGACCTACAAAGATGCATAAAGGTCCATGGCACTTTAGTGATCCCTTGAAATATAGAAAATTCAATTTTAGTCAATATAAAAAAAGAGTTATCTATTTCATAACAAAACCACCAGTGAATATACATCAATTATGTAATTAACACTTTGCATTAAGCAGTGATTTTCCCTGTGGTAGTTACACAACTTAGACAATAACCTTGAAACTTTTGATTGTTACTTTTGAGCATTTCTAAGATTCAATAAAATTTGAAGAGGTCACCATATGAGTAGAAAAAGGGAGGGAAAGATATGAAGGACACAAGCTGGAGTGAGAGAAGAGTTTCTAGAAGAGCATATATATTGGTGTAGGAAGCATAGAGGAACAAAGAGTTGAGTCCATTGAAGGGTTGTTAAGTGTGGTTCTTCCTCTTATTTTGTACTCAAGGAGAAAAGTGAGTGTGTGTGTGCTCTGTAATCTTAGTAGGTTCTCTTGGAAAAAAAGAGAGGTTGTCTTTATTTTCTAATCTCATATTGATGTGTTTCTTTGCAGAGTCTATAAGGTAATGGATATACGGACAAGGAATGCATTTAGTTAACCCCTACCGTCATGTATCAATTTATAATAAAGTGCATTTACAACCTTATGATAAGGAAAACGAATATTTTAAATAATGTTTTATTGTAACAATTAAAGATGCATAGGTTGCTTTGTTTAGGTTTGTATTACTTGACCTAACATGTGACTCCACTTATTTGCATGCTCATCCAAAACCTTTTGATAAGGGAATTGAATATTTTGCATAATGTTTCATTACAATTATTGAAGGATGAATAGATTGTTTTGTTTAATTTTATTCTATTTGACCTAACATGTGACTCCACTCATTTTTAAGATTATACAAAATATAGGTGAGTGCAAAGAGAAATAAAGGTTGTGACATGGATTTCGTACCTACAGTGATTGAGTTTTTGGTAATTTAATTTTTAATTTGATAATATTGTTAAAATTTGTAGTTTTAACTTTTCTTTTACATAACTACCAATATAAATTAAAAGCTTAAGATGAAAACTATAATACACATTTGTTAACAGATTATATTTAAGTACAAAATAAATTATACATATTAAATTATATGTAAATATTTTTATATATATTTATAATAATAAAAAAAATTATAATTATAATAGTATATTTTTATTTGTAATTTTAAAATAATATACATAGGAATGTTCATTTAATTTAGAAAAGTATCTCTTAATTATAATATCATTGATTTTAAAAGAAGTTTATATACATAATCCTTTATTGAGCTCATTATTTTATTAGACAAACATAAATATAATCTTTAAAATATATATATATATATTGAATTCTCTCTCTCACACATGAATATAAAAATTATGGACCCCAATGAATAAATAATGAAAATACTCCCACCTATATTATTGTCTTGATATAATATTTATTTTTATTTAAGTTTCAAACTAACCAATGAAGTTGTAAGGAGCATAAGAAAATTGTCACGTCAATATCAACTAGCTTATAGAAATCAAAATAAATTAATTTTTATCAATTATATATATATATATATATATATATATATATATATATATATATAAATGATAAATAAAACAACCAATTTAATCTCCCATTAGATATCAACTTATTTTATTATGATACATATATAATATGAACTTGTTATATGAATATGTTAAGTCAAATGTAAATGCTTTTGATGTGGATTAAGGTTGGGTATAACAACACCACTATTTATGTGTTGTTGAAGCATATTGAATTACTTGTACATCTCTCTTCAAACAACTAGCACGTATTCTTCCATTATGAGATAGAAACGTAAAATCTAAACTCTAATATTGCATTGAAAATTTTGTATATCAACTAGAGAGGGCACGCCCAATATTTTGGGATGAAGATGCATGAGATCAGTTTCTTATGTAGTTGGGTTGGAGTGCAACTTGAAATGTTCCATATCTATCTTTGTGAACTCAGTCTGGCAGAATTTGTCTAGCTCACTAATGTGGTTAACAAGACTCCACCATTTCAGTTAATCTCTTCATGTTATTTTGGGCGCAACTATGAAGTTGCAAGATTCTATTGTACACATGATTTTATGATAATGATCAACCCATATCATGTGTTTTTAATTTTAATCTTGGTAGAGAGATTGCCAGTGCCTCCTCATTAAGCATCCAAGTATATACATGTAGTCATGGATAAACTATCTTATGGTAGGGTAATTTCTTGCATATTCAGGTATTTATAGGTATTTCAGTTTAGTTACATGTTATTACAGGTACATCCAAGTATTTTAAGGAAGCTATAAGAATGTTGTTGGTTTATTAAAAAACTTTGGATGAACCTCAAAGGTTAGGTTACAATATTTCCCACTAGACTATTATGGTTGGAACCCTATCATTGACAAAACAAGATTACAAAGAGGGTTAATACAACATTAGTAGAATGAAATCCAAAATGAATTCAAGAACTAACAGTGTATGCTTTCTCCCTAGGATGAGCTAGAACCACTAAATAAAGAAATCAATACAAGAAGATGAGTAATACATTCACTTTCCTTGAAGACTCCATATAACAACTATTTTGCAAATGCTTATACTCGATTTGTGGATATAGGAGTCTTTGTCAATGCGTGTGTTCATTTCAATGGCATCTCTCTTTATCCACCAATGGATTTGATCAATTGGGATGAGGAATGGTGAAGCTTTTAATAATATTTTGGCATTAATTCTTTGCACCTAAAAACTTAATAAACAATGGTCATAGCCCATGTATTTATAACTTGATTGAAATGATATGGACCATCCAACTCAAGATCAAGATGTGTGGTCCAAAATAAATTCAACTTTGGAGACCAATTACACAATTAATATTGTAATTAATATTTGGAAGAATGAAACAATTAATAGGTATGGCTTGCACAAATCAGATATTTGTTGGATTGATTAATGATGGCTTGTATTTTGACCTTTATGACTGCTTATGTCATGATGATGTCACTTGTTGAATTTTTATTTTTTAAAATTAGATATTAGCTAATTTGACATGTATTTTTGACTTAAACATTTAATTGGATTTAATTAGTTAAGAGAATCTGATTATGTTTTTTGTAATTCTTACAATTTGATTAATATCCATGCACTATTGATAAAAAAATGTCAATTCATTAGGTCATAATTTGACTAGAGATGAATTAAAAGAAGGTAATGATTGTATACATGATAATTCCCTACTTCGAAACATATTGACATGAATAAAGAATTGCACATGATGTGTGCAGATTAATCATAGTGTTTTGATGGTTTTGATCTAATTTATGAATTATTGTAGAAATTCATTTAAACTTGTAATTTTGGCATGACAATGGTGAGAATTAGGTGTCTACATTTTGCCCCTATTTTAGAAGGTATTGTGAGACATTGGGCACATTAACGTCTTTTCAAAGAATGGAAAAGTTGTTGAGAAGAGTCTAAAAATTTGGTCGAGGAGATACTTAGTGACCCATGATGCCCCCTCGAGAAGGTAGGCAGGGATGAAAGATCGGCATGGGATCTCAAAAAGAGATGAAAGAAACATAAATAAATTATCCCAAAAAAGGGAAGTCCTAGTTGATAGATAATAAAGTCCTCCAGTAGGGTAGATTTGATCACTTGAAGCATAAAGTTACCCCAGTAGGGAGTATTTGATCGTTGAATGGTTTAAAGTGTATACCCTAGTAGGTCAAATTTTTATTTGGAGAAATGATGAGTAGGCCAGTGAAGAAATGATTAAGGGATAATAGACAAGGAGATCTCTTGTTGTAACATTGTCAATTTAGACTTCCCACATCTAATTTTTTTATATAGCACCAATGAAGAAATGATGAGTAGGCCAGTGAAGAAATGATTAAGGGATAATAGGCAAAGAGATCTCTTGTTGTAACATTGTCAATTTAGACTTCCCACATCTAATTTTTTTATATAGCACTAATGAGGTATGCACCATGATATAAAAGACCATGATGACCAATCTCTAATGTGTGTAAGGACCAATGCTCAATCCGATAGAAAAATGACAACATCTCACTAGTGATAAAAACCATGATGGGGATGCTAGTGTATGCCAATAGATAGACTCAAATGCAATAACATAATAGGAAACACCATGATGATTCCCCTATCAACAATGTGAAATGATTTGAAGTGACAACAAAAAATGGAAAGAAACATCATTCCATGAAACAAGTAAACATAAATTGAAAAATTATAGAGATTATCTAAATGATTCAAGAAACGCATCAAGTGCAATGAAAAAATACCCCAATATTTCGTGGCAGATGCATGAGATCGTATCAAGGTGAGAGCAAAAAAAATATTTGTGATAGGTGAACCCACAAACATAAGAATTAAACATGTGTTTCAATAGAATAAGCTGGAAACAGTGCTATTAGATGAAAATGGCTTAAAAATTTGGCAAATGAAGCAAAAATGAGCCTCATGAGAAGAAAAATATATCACAAACAGGCCCATGGGTAAAAATTCAAACAAATGACCATATATTCACCCTTGGGGGTGAAAACTATTCATTTTTACCTTCCAATATGAACATTATAAACTCTAGTGTTTACATGTGAGAGACTTACAAAATGGCCAATATCCCCTACCACCAACATCTTGGAGAACACATTCATGAGCACCAGCGACCACCAGGGAGCAGGGCATTGATAAGTACCTTTTTGTTTTTAATTCAATCATTAATTATATTTATCAGGCCCAAGAAGTAGCTGAAAAAGTGACTTTGCCGATTTAACAAGAGAAAAATTATGAAGTTGACAAAATAAATGATGGGAATGCCATGAAAAAGATGATCTCAAGAGGAAATTGATGATATCACAAAAACAAACAAAAAACTCCAAATGGTAAAATCATGTATATCATTAAAAATTACATAAATGGAGATATCTCTAATCAAATGAAGGTATCATCAGTGGAATGATGAAATCATATAACAAACATTTATGGCACAAAAAATGGCAAAGTCACTAGAAATAATGAGGTCATCCTGCCAAAAGGTGGGATCAACCTATGTAACAGTTAATTCATAGACCCAAGGAGGAAAACAATGAAGTTGACCTGTAGAACAATGAAGACATTCTGCAAAATGATGAAGTCACCCCAAAAAATGGAAATGTTGCCAAAAATAGCCCATGGTCTAGGAAAAAGGGGAAACTAGGATAGAAGAATAATTTTTGAAGTCCAAAACTAGAAGAAAATGGTAGAATAATCAACTAAAATAAAAATAAACAAATGAATAACTTGATTCTATTTGTCTTGTGATGCATAAGAGAATGTAGGAGTCGTCACAACATGTGAGCGATGGTTGTGGGTCTTATACCAACCTATATTATGATAGAGAAGATTATGGGGTTGAGGATGGGTTATATTTGTGACACATAGCCTAGATATCGGTGATTCAAATAGATCATGCATAATTATTAGAATTATTAGAGCACTGGCATTCAGATATGTCTACTTTCCATCTAACTATTAGAGAGGCTACTGTGACCCTCGAGAATGTACACTAGATTTTATGAATGCCTATTCATGGTCCATGGATCTATAAGATGCCTGAGAGTAAGATTATTGTATTAGAGTATTTGATTAGAGTGATAAACCTGGTTATTTCCAAGGGGTCCATTGATATTAATGCATTGGAGGACCTGACTTAGCCTTCAAAAATTATTCTAGGAGTGCCACCACCACCACCATAGGGCACAGTACCCCAAGAGGTAATAATTTTGATGTCTCTTATCAACAACTTCCTGTTGCTTGATAAGAGTTGCTAATAATTTCAAATTGTATTAATAGGCATAGTATAGGACATGTTGGATTATACTACACTTTGCATGGTGCTCGATTACCCTGGCTTAGTTATACAAAGATCTGCACATGATCACATATTAGAGATGGCATAATATTGGACATATCACTCTACTCCAGGTTTGGGATGGCAACATATTGTTATGGAGAAACCTATTAGACAATTTTGTTAAAGTTACATGAGGATCCAGTGGCCTATGGTTGGGATCAGACATGAATCAGGGTATGAGGCCACTAAGGGGATTTATAATTTTATAGGTGCACCATTGATGAGATGGTGGATGGAGAATTTATTTGGATGCCACAAATGTATGTGCAAGTAAACCCTCCAAAACCTTAAAGACTTCACATCTACGGTAAAAAAAGGTATGTGCAAGTAAACTAGGCATAGACCCTAGATAATAAAATCAAATCAACATGACCATGTGTAGACCCTAGCTTCAAGAAAGCAAATAAAAATAATATTCATCTAAGGATCCATATGTGGTTCTCCTTGTTGTTGTTGATGATCCTGTTGTTATTGTAGAGGAGGAGGAGGAGGTAAGGTGGCCATTGTTATTATTCTAAGCTACAAATAAGTCTACAAGGGAAATATTTTGCTAATGAGACTTGATCTAGCAACCAGTGGGGATTTACCCCACCTTTCAGCCCAAAATACCAAATTAAACTAAACAACTTGAACACACCAATTGCTAATTTCATAAAAAAATCCAAACTTTAAATCAAGGTGCACCCCATGCTGTCACAAGAAACCCAACTACTCTAGTTATAAAAATATCGCAACACTTAAACACCAAATCTCCAGTCCTAACTACTAAGAACACAATTCCTTCATACCAAAAACATCAAACCCAAATGCTAAAACAAATAGTATCTTTTGCACTTATAATTCTAAAATCTTCAGAATCTAAAAACACCAAAACCTTGCTAATACCTAAGTTACACCAATGATGGGACATTGTGAGTATCAAAAGTAGGATCCCCAAGCCACGAAATGGCATAAACTATGGGGTAGATTTCTTAAGGAAATGACAAGAAACATCTTCAACATAAAATGATATTGAGAATAGCAGGAAATTTTGGAAATTGTATTGAAAACTTTAAAAACTTTTAGGGAATGATATTTGAAGCTCTGAGAGACATTTGGGAAAACCAAATCCACAGTAGAAGACCTCTCGAAAGAGCTTGAAACTGTGAAAGAGCTTGAAAACTGATACCAAAATAGAATGAATTAAATTTAATGTAACTCAATCCCCACCTAAGTTTGCAACCATTTCTTGAGCCCTACGTTCTGACAATGTTTTAACTCAAATTATTAAATTTCCTTGCCAAAAAAACTAATGAACACTATGTATGATGTCAACGTTATGATCTATAATAACATGTTAATAGTTTGAACCAATCAAAATATTGATAAATAACCTTTTTCATATTTTTTGTTAAAAAATGTGTAATATAACTATTGAAATCCTATAAATTTTTCAATGCACAAAAATCAATGATTTTTTTAAGATAGGTATGGGGTTTATATTAGGGCCCCCAACCCAAAAATAAAAGGACTTATAATATACAGCTCACAGGCACATACCCAAAAACACTGGATTACAGAAAGACCAACACCAACCATCAAGAATTGGCCAAGCAAAAGGACCTTAACAAAATAGATGTGAGCCATAGATAAACCACCAACAAAAAACAAAAAAACCTAAAATAGAACAGATCAGTAAGACCAGACATAAGACGTGGACCAACATAAAAAATTGAGACCAGCACAAACCTCATCATCTGTGTCCTCCAAGAAAATGATTTCATGTGCTCTGCAAGCTTTCTCCTTTGCTTCATCCATGACCTTTCACTTTGATTATTTCTTCATGTCTCTTCCACTAGAAGTAGATGCCAACAAGGGATTAATGTCCATAGGGGTATCTAGCCCTGACTTTTCAACTAGGGATGTACAATAACAAAGAGGTGTTACAACCTATCCCCTAAGAACCCATTTTACCAACTTCTTTACTGCCTCCACACTCTTCTTTTCATGATGGTAAGCCCTTAGCTGTGATATTTCCAAAATTTGACTTTGGATCTATGACATGAGGAGTAAAGAAATAAACTTCCCTTCTTTTCCATCAAGCAAATTGATCTTCTTCCTCAAAACTTTGATGAACCCTTGGAGACCATGCACTGTGTTTCAAGCACCTTGAACACCATAGCTGAGACCACACCGAAACTATCCTTTCCTAAAAATGATAAATTTGGAAGTGGGGATGGATCATGTAACATAATCTTCTTTACTAACCCAATGTAAAATTTTAGGTGCACATAGAACTCCACCACCCTCGTAACCATCTCTGAATCCAAAACCATGAACATTAGGTTGGACATAAAAACTGTTGCAATCTTCGAGTTTACTCTACTATGAACTCCCTTCACTAGAAACTCCTAACCAAGAACGTTCGAGATAACACCAAACATCTCTTCCATAAATAGCTAGAAAATATGTTTCAGACAGGGTTACAAAATTTGGCCATCAAAGACCATCTCATGTGCCACACTGCCACCATAAATGAAAGATGTAGCTAAGGAAATATTGCTTATGTTCTTCATTCATAGCTCTGCCAACCACAACCTCCACAAATAACAAGGGATAAATTGTGGGCTGACATTCTTCCCAAACAGTTGAAAAACCCTGGAAAGCCAAAACATAATGACGCACGAGGGAAGCCTCGTGACTCCCTTGTGACTCGGACCACTTCCTGTCCTTCCAATAATAACCACCTACCATCATAAATGTGAAACTTGTAAACCGAACGCCACATCAAGTGATATAATGACCATGATGATAGAAGTGACAATGTATGAAATCCATCCAATAAGATTCACCCGACATAAAAACCACCAAAAGTAGGCCCCTACTAAATTATCTAGGAGTTTTGAGATTACTTTGTAAACAAAGCAATAAAAAAGGAGAAGCAAAGATAGAAATTAGCCAAAATCAATCGAAGATATGGATGGGAAGTCTTCCCAAGCATCTTTCACATTATCCACCTAGCATGCTTTCGCTTCATCTATGCCATAATTTTCCAAGAAGTCAGCAACCAAATTAGCCACCTGAAAGTAGTGACTACAACCAATTGAAGAAAAAAATCCAATTTCCTCTAGGTACTAGTCAAGATGTTCTCTAAATGCCAAGATCTGGCCTCTTTCTTTTTCAAAGCCGAAATGATGACTTGAAAATCACCCTCTATGATCAACTTTGGAATAGTACACTAAATTGTGAGTTTGATCCCACTCGCAAGCACTTTCACTTTCACTTTATTATTGGACACATCCTGAATCTCCTTGGACATAGCTAAAATGAGGGAACCACTACAGTGCTGAATGATGCATCCCACACTCGACACCCCTTGGTTTTCCTAAGAAGTACCATTGAAATTGAGTTTAAACCAACCCGCAGGAGGAGGCACCCAATTTTACTTCCCAATCGTATCCTTTTTACCAGTTATGATTAATCCTTTAATAAGAAAAAAACAATGATTTTTTTATTGGTGAAGAAGGCAAATTTTAATCAGAATTTAAAAAATATTGAAAGCTTTAATCTACCCTCCAAGACTAATAATAAGATATTTGATTTTATGATGGGTTGTTTGTAATTCCTAATAAATAATTCAATTTATTATTAGACAATCCATAAGAATCTTTTTGAAAAATATGGTACAAGCATATATAACACATTACCACCTTCAATTTCCTCAAGAAAATTGATATGAAATTGTGTGTTTTCTCAAATAGTATTGCACCTTTGTCAATCAATTAAACTTTGGTCATCAATAATTTACATTATTAAAGACAATTGCAATTCATATGTATTAATTATATGCTTTCACATTCCAAGGAAGGAGGTTTAAAGATATGGTAGATCTTAGAGTCGGTCAAGTGACTAATTTTATAACGTGATGTGAGGGCGATAGTCAGATGTGGGGGGACCAAAGTAGCGGAACATAAAAATATCTTTCCTGACTTTATGAACCACTACGTTTGGAAATATGCTTCAAAATGTGCGGCAGGAAAATGGTTGGGTATAGTCCTCGTATGTTTATGAACCATTTGCCTAATCCACACCATTGATGTGGACATATAGTGGTATTGAGCATAATTTGTTCTAATCATCATCATCCTCTCCACCCTTGTGGATAACTTTTATCTCAATTTCTGCCATTTCCTTTCTAACATATTCCACATACATAGATACATCCTTAAAAGTAAGAACCTTCAACTTCCTAACATCTATCTTAGTAGTTAGAGCTTGAGTTTCTATTGGTTAGGTTTGAATCGTTTTCCAACAAATTAGAATCAAAGCTTCTATAATTCATACTTTTAGTGACACATGTACTAAATTCACTCTTGTCAATTGAAGTGCAACTCTTTTACAACTTTCATCATCAAAGTGCAGGGTAAATAAATACTCTAATTATAGCCAACACTTCAAATTTGATTACCAATCATAAATACCCCTTACACGATAATCGAAACCACGGGGCCATAGTATCACATCAAAAAATCAAAAATAAAAATAAAAAACCAACATACTAGAGTATCCATCAACATCAATTATTTAGAAGCCACATTAGTGTAAAATTAAAACGCACAACTATTAGATCCTCTCCTTATCTATATATATATATATATATATATATATATATTGGATTTCACAAGCGTATTGCATAGCTCTGATAGGGGTTGAAATATTTTCCATTAAAGTTGTTTGGAGTTTGCTTTGGAGTTAAATGATAAGTTGGGGACAGAAAGGCGGTGGGCACACTAAATAGAATTTGTCAACGATTAACTCAACTGCTACGAAAGAGGAAATAGTGGCAGTGGGCCCGCCCATGGAGCTTCGATCGAGTCTTACCATTGGATTTAATGTCCCGCGCATCGATGGTGGAAGCTTAGCGCTCATGAATATGAATATTATATCAATATACGCATTCTTTGTTTGCCTTGGCCGTCGATCTGGGACTTCAAAATCGACAGTCGCCACACAATTCACAAAGATGTGAGGATTATAATAAACAGCTGCATGGGATACTAAATTAAGGACTGTAAATCACGACGATGATGTGGATTTTCAACGCATAAATGAACTGCCACATCATTTTTAAATATCAAGAATCAGACGGCCAGTTGTTGGCCGTTGAAAGGATTTTCTTGATAAGAATACGCTTGCAAAGATGCCAAATCCGTTGAAACGGGGGTTTGCGGAAGCGAATAAATGTATATATGTCTGACGTGGCGCAATGCATTGGAGAAATAAATCTGTGGGTTTGGAAGCCTTATCTGGTGCGTCAGAAGTGCAGTTTTTGTGTGTGGAGGATAGAAAGGTTTTATCCGCTTTCTTCCATTTTCCTCAAGTTTTCGTGGCGTGTGTTTTATTGAAGTGCGTGCGTGTTGTTGCTAAACCCAACCATGATTCACATTTATCGCTTATATAATAATATAATGGAAGTGCCTCTTCTTGCTAAATCCATGATTACGAAGTACTTCATAATCGTGGATAAAGAAAGACACATGGATAAATTATCGGATAAATAAGCGAAACATGATTACCAAGTTATAATCATTTATCTATTATGCTTGATATGAAAATAGGGATGAACAGGGAAGAGTAATTTGGTTGTGTAGTTGATTGACTTAATTTTAGTAGGTGTTTACTTCATATTTTATATATGATGAATGAGAAGGACCACAATTATATTTATACAACACTTTTTGAAAATATGTCATGGTAGGGTTCAACAAGATAAATAGGCTAATCCATAGGTTTCAAATCATTTGTAATTTAGATAAATTTTGGTAAGTGGACACTAGATAAGTATCTGGACACTATCATCAGTGGTAGTGTCCCTCTATGATCGATAGTGTCCAAAAGGCTAAAAATCATGTAAGGATTTAAAAATGAGACTGGATGATGTTAATCAGGTTCAAGATTTTTTTGAAGTACATGAGACCTAGGTCATCAGAATGATATGGATTGGACTAAGAGATAAGTATTTAGGCATAGTAAGATGGTGAATATGAGTTTTTCAATATCAAGGGGGTCTAGAACGAAAGGGTAGAGCCCTAATTGATATTTGTCAAATGTACAAGATTGAGATGTTATAAATATTTAGTTTTAGTATCTACATTTTCCCCCCATTTAATCTAGTGATGCATAAGGATGAAATTACTAAGTTAAAGGAAATAAATGCATGCTTGGATGTGTGTAACACACCTTGCCTTTGCTTGAGCCCACTTTGAGTGATTTGTTGGTGTATGACCTGTAACCAAGAGCATGTTACAGTATAAATCAATGCATATAATCTAAAATTGAAATAATTGAAATGCTTAAAAATAAAGAGAGCAAGGAAGGAGTACATATGTGTGTCAATACAACCCTATTGCCCTTGATGCTTTAACTTGGTAATGATGCTTCCTTATGAAGCATTGGAGCTAGAAAAGGTTAAAACCTGAACCCTGAAGATTTGAAGAGGGAGATAGGAAGGTATTATGCACCTGATTTGGTGCAAGGATGAGTTGTGACATGGCCTTTGAGATCATTATATCTCAATCACACAACTCAATTATGAATATATAATATGGTGAGGGTGAGTGCTTTAATCACCTCATCATGTAAATCTAGTGAGATTGGATGATTTAATCATTCAAATCTATCAATTTGGTGAGGCTAAATTATTTAATCACTTTAACCTATAAAATGAACCAACTGCTACAATAAAGGAGGCTTGATAGTAGTACATCCTAGTGTAATCAATGTGTCCTGGTCATTATTATGATTGGTAATTTTTTAAATTTGGGTGCAAAAACATGACCTGTGCACCTTTAATATGTCTAAAATAGAGTATGTGTCATAAATCTAAAAATAATAATTTCACATCTATGCAAAAACTGGTGCAATGTATAGGATCCTGACCCCTGTGTATATCTAAATCATGAAACTAAACTAGAGATTGTACAAGTATGGAGATCATGTCTTTAAGACATAACCCCACTGAATTCTATAGATACTTAGTAAGTGTGTAAAGAGGTCATATTTTTATGGCATGGCACTAGGGGCAAGGATGCTAAAATAAGAGTTTGGGACTATTTTAGGGATGTGGGTGGCTCACACGAAAGCCAAATGAGTGTCTAAATAGGCCCTAAGATAGGTCTAAGGCTAAGCTAGGGATGGGTGGTGTCAAGTAACACTTTTATCACTCAAGTGTCAATTTTTAGGTGATTATACTAATATTGATGGGGTATATTACCACTATATCTAGTTTGATAACAATTGGGACACAACTTATGGTACAACTTTTCTCACATAATTAAGAAATTCTAGAGATGAACTAATATACTCTCCATTGATGTTGAAATTCTGAGGATACATCTAATGACCTATCACTTGTGTCCCACATGTGAAAACTTCAACCATATGGATATGGATAATTATCACTAATTTCACTTATATCATCTCATCTTATTTATCTCTTCTAATTTCGTCCTAATATCACCCTTTCTAGTCATTTATCTAACATCCTCCTTCATTATTCTTCATCCACTAACCTTATATTATCCACACCAACTTATTAATTATTTTAATCATGTCTTATCCACTAACTAATCCCACTTATCTATTATATTGGAATTTTAAATTCGAATCCCACCCACCTTAGCCTATTCCTAGGCTTTCCTACGTCCCTAGTCCCTAATCACCTATCTAACCACCTATTAATCTTGTTTATCCCCCCCAATGGATTCTAGAATTCTTCAATTATAGAATCCTCTTTATCTTAGCCATTCTTCTCTAGAAGCCTCTGTTCTAGAGGATTTTCAGGAATTTTTAATTCATTGGATAATCCTCCACCCTGGATCCTCTTCATCCCAACTTTGAATATTGGCCATTGATCTTCCATCCTTCCTTTTATTTAACCAAACCATCCTCCATGGTCAAAATAATAGATGAAGCCATAAGACCTCCATGTCAATACTATCAATCAATCCATGCTATAAAAATCATTGATCAAGCTATCATTATGCTAAAATATTGAGTCTAGTTGTAAGCAATCTCTACCCATAATCATTTAGTCTTTTTATTGTATGAATCTTGATTGGAAACATTTAGCTTTAGGTTAGAATGTTGTTTCAAATGTTTCATTTGATTGAATTTTGATCTAATGGTTCTCAATTTTAATAGTAGATTGTAAGTTTTAGTGTTTTTCATATAAATTGCATATCTAAATCCATTGTCCAAATTTTCATCTTATATTTAGAAACCATAGTGGGAGCCCTCCTCTTGGGTTAACATTTTGTGCTTTGAGTGTGTTTGATTAAGGTTGCAGGCTTGATTGAAGCATATTGTGGCTCAAAATTTCAAAAATCTTATCCTTTAGGCAAAGTGTGGTATTGCTCAGTAACTTACATTTTTGTAGAGGCATTTTTGTAGACCTCAAATGCAGTTTTGACTAACCACCAACCTTAATCACTAACCATCTAACCTTGTTTCCTAGTTTTTGGTCTTTTTACAAAACTACATCTCGAAATATGTAGTTTTGATTATTAAATACAAGTTTGCCCCTGAAACATGCAATTTTGACTGAAACATCAAATCACTAACCTAATCTTGTCATTTTTCCATCTGATAAATTTTGGCCCTTCTATTTGCTTATAATTTGATTGTAGGAAGGAGAATATTCTATCCAAACAAAGTCATTACCCATAAACCATCCTTTTGTCTATTTGGTGCAATATTGCATATTCGAAGAGGCAATATTGAGTACTAACTACAATTTTTCAAGTTGCAAAGTTAGTTTTATAAACAAAAAGATAGTGACTATTGACAGTCTATTTTTTATCTTAGTCATAAACACTTAGTTTATTATAGATAAGATAAGCAATTTGTTCATAAATAATATTAGTATTTCTCCTAATATTCTATATATCTAATTGATTTTTTTTAAACTCTGCAATACCATAGGTCATAAAAGGCGTTATTGACTAATAGAGTTAGTTTTGAATATTAATAGTCAGTTTTGACATAGGAAATTTAAATAACACATTTACCTAGTCAGCATCAAATATATCCATGTTCTAAACATTTTAAGCATTATGTACATATTTTGATCATTTTGTAAACATCCTGAGCATTCTATTAAAATATAATAAATTACTCTGTATATATTTTTCATTCTGTTGTTAAATTTATCGTGTCTCCCTTAAGTTGCAAAACTACATCTCACAATCAATGTTATTTACCCTGAGTTTTGGCATTGCTTTGAACACCAATGGTTTTGCCTAACCACATGGTTATCATTAAGTTGACCACTTACAAAACTAGCAAAGTTGTGGTATTGACCCTGAGTTGTGGTATTATAGTTTATGGAATCGATTTTGAATAGTCTAATTGTGTGTCTATGATTTTGATAAATCTAATTATGATTTTTCTATTTATTTTGCCTTCAATTTGAACTTTTTGAGTGAATTTTTTAATCTCATTTTTAGTAAATTTTAAGTCATTCCAAGGGTTCTACAAGTCCCACATTATATTTAGCATTAGGGGCACTACCCCACGACCCCGCCCAGTTTTATGACTGGATGTATGTTAGGGGTGTTGCCCCCAGAGCCCACAAGGGGTGCTTCCCCTTGAATCTATAAGGGGTGCTTCCACTTAACCCCACAAGGGGCACTACCCCTTAACCCCGCTAGGGGATACTACCCCCAGACCCCCACGTCATGGCCCCTCATCCAAATATAGAGCAAAATCATAATTTTTTTTATTGTTTTTATTAAGGCTTATTGGACTAAGATTATGTTTCTTACAAGGGTGAATCTAATGTAAATTTGGGTTTGTTAACATCTTCTCTTGCATGTCATATTTTTTTCTAACATCTTATCTCGTAGGCTACCCCTCAAGATTGCTAATTGAAGCTACTAATCACTTGTCTTGCAGGGTGCTTATCAAAGATATTTTGGCATCTTGAAAATCATCTTGTGTTTATCTTTGTGTCTATCACATCTAAATTAATTAGTTAATAAATATTTGTGGCTGCTTATGTGTGACTTGAGGGATACATTGGTGTATGCTCTCTTCCTTGCATCCTTACGATAATTTCTAGAGGATCAAAAACCACTAATAAACCTTCCCATTTTTCTTTTTTATGGGCAATATGTTGGCCCCCAAATTTTGGCCAAGTGTTTTGAAATTTTGGCACAAAACTGACATAGTGTGGAAGGAGCCTAGAGTGAAATACTGTGGCATGGAAGCACTATGGCACAGAACCTGCAGGGCATAAAAGCACCAGAACGAGAGGACCTAATCAAAGGAGAATTAGTCATGAAGAACCTAAGAGCATAGGACTCAGAACAATAGCAGAAGACTTGGGGAGTGCATGGGAAGTGAGAGTGGTTAAGGAGTGATTCATAAGGGTCACCCCAACCTTATCCATCAAAATTTTTGCACTAGCCCGTAAGGAGATGAACACATGGAAACAAGGATCTAGCATAGAGTGAGTATATTAGGGGCACAAAGGCCTGGGTCCTTAGGATAAGTTAGTGATAAATAACCATGACTCTCATTTTGTTGAGAGTTTATTGGTCAATTAATCATGTCATTGATGTTTTAAATACTTGGCCAGGGATAAACAAGTATAAATACCTCTATTGTAAAGCACTGAGATGATGGATTTTTCTTGATAGTACTTTGTTGAAGCTTAATACATGAGTTGGATATTATAACATTATTGTGTTCGTGTTCAACTAAATGGGTAAGTTGTGTATCTATGATAGGTTGAGTTGGGCATTTTGTGATTGGAACTTAGTATGAAATATAAATTAATCTTTTCTTTTTCTAAGTAACAACTCTGAACTACAATGGCATTAATTTACATAATTATGGTGATTGAGCTTAGTAATCCAAGGATAAAAGTATTTTATCTTTGCCTTTATGTGATATCTATTTAAATACATGTTTAACATAAAGAATATAACTACACACTCAGTCTCTAGCTACACACTTCAGGTGAGCGCGTAAAACCACAGTCTTATAAGAAAGGGCCAACATGTTAGCTTGTTGGGTTACATTTTAGCATCAAAACTATAATAAGAATAAAAACCCAACATTATGGTTCTCTTGTTGGGACCCTTAGCACTTGTTGCATAGTCATGGAAGATGTTTGAGCATATCATCCTTGAGAGTATTAAATAATGGATTACAAGAGTTGAAGATATTTTTGTAGTTCCCTACCTTAAACTAGCAATTTTCACATGGTAGTGGGTAGATCGGAATCTCTATAGTGAATTATATGAAACTTTATTTTTTGATATATTGATTTATTTGCATGCTTGGCTATCTGCATATGCTCATGGATGATCATGAAACCTTGGGAGAAGATAGTCTTGGACATTAGAATGACAAAGAGATTTAGTAGCACTTGGAACTCTATGGACATGAGCTATCAACATTTGTTGGAGAGGAATTTTGAATAGCTACATTCTAGAGTACATTGTAACTACCTATTCATGTCTTGAAGAATCCAAGTTCCAATTCCTCAAAGAACCACATGACTGTTACATTAGACATTTCTCTTTAGAAATGAAGAAGTTATTTATTGACTATGGACTTGAGATTATACCGATGGAGAGTTAAATCCTTTTTTGCATAAGATGCACATTTGGAAGGGAGTAAAGAAGATATGGTAAAATATTGTCAGTTTGAAATGGTGACCCATCAGAGGGCATTACAGAAGCTGATATATAATGAAGCTCATAGGAGTAATTAGTGTGGGAAGAGACCAAGAGATCTCAAGAAGTGTTGTTAGGATCTGCAAGGAAGTGAAAACACACACAGAGGACTCCATCACTTTCGAATTGTTCCCCATGCCACTTTTATCATATGAAAGAGTAACCAGTCGAATGATAGTAATTAAAGAACCAAGTCTGAACCAACCAAGCTCCCCAACCATAGTGTGCACTCATGATTTTGAATTAGATGACATATATATACATCATTGGGATATATCTAGTGTGGAATCAGAGACTGAACATGTAAGGCATATTGGAATTGAGATAGTTGACACTCATATAGATTTAACACTTTATTTCCCTCTTCAAAGGAATTTCATGGCACAATTTGGGATGCCTAGAGGACCTAGCCTTCAAGGTGGATAAAGTACAGGACCAAATTTGATTAATCAATTGAATACCGGACCTCCTGTCATGAGCGTTGTTATTGGAGGTGTTGAAGGTAGACTAGGTGGTGGTATAGGAGGAAGTGGACTTCCCCCTCAAGGGATAGGATCTGAAGGTTCTCAACAACCACCAGTTTAAGCACCTCAGCTAACAATAGTATATTACAAAATGACACTCTACTTACTTGAATATCGAGGTGTGGAAAATGCAACAGAACATGTCCATAAGAGTGAACTCATCTAGAGGGTGTGAGGTATCAATTATTCTGAGAGAAAAGCCACCCAATTTGAAACTACACTATTATAATGAGTGCACAAATGGTATATAAAGTTCAACCCTCAACAAGTAGTGGTTGACTATGATCAACCTAAAACAACATTCCTTTATAAATTTGATATTTTTGAATTTAAACAACAAAGCATAACCGTGTTGAAGGACATAATGCAAGAAGTTTCTTAAAGTGTGTGAGAGTATGATGCAAGGTTCAAAACATTGTTATCAAAATTATCATTTTAAATCAATGCTTCTCAACATGCACAGTTGTTTGTGGGAGGTTTGTTGCTTCCATTTTGATGAACTCTATCTTAGAAGACCTTCACTAGTTCGTGCAAGACTTTGGAAGCCACCCTTCATGCTAAAGAAGTTAGTAGTATTGATACTAGGATTAGTCCTTTCATGAAAGCCTAAATAGATTCAATGGCATTGCAACTCGAGAAGTTAACTATAAAAATGCACTTGATCCCTGTAGTGGCCTTTGGTGCACTAATTACGAGTTTGGAGGACACACCCAAAATAACTACCCACATAAGAACATTCATGTTTTACTGAAGTAGTCATGTGAAATCTGCTATGAGGACCACGATGTACATTCTTGTCCTCTTTAACAACGAGCTATACAGTAAAAGGTGTCTGACTCATGAAAAATATTTGATGCTTACACCCATGACACTAATGATTATTGATTAATTAGTGACATCCATGAAATATGTGTGTGTGGTATGTGCCAAACATTGATGGCCAATAATCAGGATAATGGTGGCTACCATGGTCACAGTAGATGAGGAGGTGGATGATGTGGTCATTTTTTACCTAGGACATGTTACAAATGTGGATTCCCAGACCATTAACAAAGAGATTATTCGATCTACCCTACATGTGCTTTTTGTAAAAAGGACCATCTATTGGAAGAGTGTCCTGACTTATAAATAGATATCACTAAGGATAGAAATGAAAAGGGTGTCGATATGTTTTGAGTTGAGAAACCACATTGGCACACACGTTTAGGCACCCCAATAATTTGACAAGTGAATATTAACATGTGTAGTGGAGGATAATATCAGTCTACCTCTAATCCTATTGAGAAGGTACAACATGAGGATCCTTGAGCGAGGAAGTATATTGATGCCTAGAAACAAAAGGATGTGCTTTAGGACACTATGATGTTAGTATAAGAGATCCAAGGAGAAATTTAATTTCTTAAGGATAAAGAAGCAACACAACATGTTGATATGTAGAAGGTAGCAAAACCTCAAAACAAGGTACAAGATGACTTCTAGAAGCTTTGAAAGTGTATGCTAGATGAAAACATTATTCCACAACTAAGCATTTGGATTAAAAATCAGCAATAAGCACCAATCAACACTCAACCTCCAGTGACTCGGTAAACTGAGGATCATCAATTGAATCATGCTCAGTGATAAGATACCCCTATTCCTCCTATACCTCTAGAAGATAAAGATATACTAGTGAGTGTTACCATTAATGGTTGGGTAATTTGGGACATCTTAGTTGACACTAGCACTAAAGTCAATGTCCTCACAAAAGAAGCATGACAAAAAATGCTAGTCTGACACTATAACCTTCCCTACATGTACTATTTATGGCCAATAAAACTTATGTTATACCAATTAGAGTCCTCAAGAATGCAACAGTTGATATACTTGGAGTACCCTTCAAAGTTGATTTTGAGGTTCTTAGGTTAGCAAAGGTTGACGACTTCCTAGCTCTATTAGGGAGACCTTTGGAGTTATGAAAACAATGTATATTTAAGTTTCAAAAATCACTACATTAGTTTTGAGAATGTTGACTAGTGCATTATTATTCCTCTTGATCAAATACATGAGCCCCCATACGTCGACCCTGTTAATGTGGAATAAGATATAAACCACATCTATAATGTCACTACTAGGGATGATGAGCAACATGATCCTACTCCTGATGACATCCTCTAATGGGTCGATACTCAGTCCCTTTCTAACACTACAAGTAATGCTTGTAATTGTTGAGTGCATAGTAATTACAACCTCACTGAAAGAGTGTGTAATGTCATTATAAGTTAGGAGATCATTATGCACCAACACCATAAACATCACATTTTTGTCTACCTTATTACTAGATAAGTCATGAGGGGATCAATGAGAGATGCACCTTTAGAGAGACTTGATGAGGCTCCACACTTCCATGGATAAATGGAAGTTTGTGACTTTGTCCAGTGCCTTGAGGAATTTTATCACACTGACACTGATCATATTTGATACTTGGTTCACCTCTTTGATGGTACAACTACAAGATGGTGGCGAACCCATCATGAGTGACTCTTCCAATAAGACCAAGAACACTCTGCCTTGCATCATTGATTCCATCATGATAATAAAGTCATGGTAACAATCATGTATATCATAATATTAGCACCTGAACCCCATATAGAAGATTACAAGAGAATGTGGAGAGATGAAGAGTCATACTTACCAGAGTACTTGTGGGTGCATGCATTCTATGGACCTTTATGCACCTGGGCATAAACATGGTATATTCATGAAGAACAACACATGGGTACTTGATTTTGGCATTTCTTGAAGGAGAATATGAAATCAACACTATCTTATTCTTCTCCAAGGATGGATTTGTGCTTCACTCTCTAGGAAATATGTGAAGCTATTATTGGTGACCTTGTCCCATTGAAGATCGCTTGAGAAGTATCCATCATGTCCTTGAAGAATTTCTACATCTCTTCAATGAACCATCGACACAATTTGTTCTTGTACTGGAACTAGTCTTTGATCAGGACCAATGTGAAGAAATACGTCTCAAAAAATAGAAGCTAGTGTTTTAAGTGGAAGAAGGTGAAGGATCCAATCCACTTGACCCTTTGTCAAACCATTTGGATGCCCCTACAGATTATGGCACATGAACTGTTCATGATACTAGTACCGATATAGATAACCCCTACTCCACTCTAATTCAAACTATCTAACATAACATTGACATGGAGCAAGAACCAAAAATGGCTACTATAGGCAATTATTGGATTAACATTGAAATTTTAAATATATTCAAGCTATTAAAAGAATACCAAGGTGTCTTTCCAATAAGCTACAATGAGATGAAAGGAGTTCATCCATCCCTGGGAAAAATGCATATTAAGTTGGTTGACAGTGCTCGAGCAGTCAGGAAAAGGCCATATAGAATGAATCCTAATATATGATCATGTGTCAAAGATGAAATTAACAATATGTTATGCACTAGAGTAATCACCCCCATTAATGAGTCTAAATGGGTTAGCCCCATGATGATTAGTATAAATAAATATGGATGCATTTTCATTTGCATGGATTACTAGGTCTTTAATCATCCTGTGTCATTGATCCCTTCCCAACACCATTCACAAAATAAATCCTTGAAGATGTTGCTAGATGTGAGGTATATACTTTCACAGATGGATTCTCAGGATATCATCAGGTCTAGATAGCTGAAAAGGACCAATCAAAGACTACATTTTACCACTGAATGGGAATCCTTCGCATATACTATCATGCCCTTTGGGTTGAAGAACGCACTAGTTATGTTTTCATGATAGTTGTTGAAGCCTTTAAGGATTTCATCCATAAGTTTCTTCAAGTCTACTTGGATGATTGAATAATCTATGGCTTGGTCAAGGACCATTGCTCTAACCTAAGACTTATGCTTGAGTGCTATCAATTTTTACAAATATCACTAAACTTAAAAAAGTGCCTATTTGCTACACCTTTCAATGTGCTCTTAAGAGACATTATTTGTAAAGATGGACTTTTGGTAAACCTAAAAAAGGTGTCCACTATTCTTCAACTCCCAACACCCAAGTTTTAGCATGAGGTTTGTGCCTTTATAGAAAATATAGGTTACTATAAAAAATTCATCCATAGATATGCGATGATTGTCACACCCTTAGAGGAACATTTAAAGCATAATGGAAACTTTATATGGACTTGTTCCTGTCAAGAAGCATTTGAAACTTCAAAGGATAAGCTAGTGACCATTCCAATCCTCTAGTTTCTTGATTGGACAAGACCATTTCACATCCATGTTAATGCATCTGGAATGGTAGTTGGTGAAATTCTTGCACAACTAGGGAAGGTCACTTTGATCATCCAATCTACTTTTTTAGGAGAAAACTCACTCCAACTGAGAGGAATTACACCACTATAGATCACGAAGCATTATCGATGATCTATGCTCTATAGAAGTTCCAACAATATTTATTGGCAACACCCTTTGTATTTTATACAGATCATGAGGATTTAAATTACTTAGTAAACAAACCTATTCTAGATGGACAAATCTACCACTAGATAGTTCTGGTCTAAGAGTTTCAATTTTCCATCATGGTCAAACCTAGAAAAGCCAATTATGGACCTGATCATCTATCTTGATTTAAGTCTGGAGAGCCATTATGTGCCATTGAAGATGACTTACTTGATGTTTAACTCTTTCATGTTACATGTGTACTTGAGGAGTTGGAATATATTATCGCCTTTTTAACCACTAGCTCAGTTCTCAACTGTTTCATGCCTCAAGCCAAGAAATAACTCGTGATCCACGTCGCACCTTTTCAACTCATAGGAGGGGATCTTTACAAGCTTGACCATGATGAGGTTCTTCAAAATTTTGTTATGAAACATGAAAATTCTAATGTATTATAAGCAGTTCATGAAGGTATTACTGAAGGACACCATGTTGGAGAGACTACCATGAACAAAGTTATATGGTTGGATTATGGTGGCTTACTCTTTTTCAAGTTGTTAAGGTGTATGTAAGGCAATGTGACATATGTCAGTGCATAGGGAAAGCAAACCAATGATATGTCATGCCTCTATGACCAATTCCCTCTCAAGAACCATTTGAGAAATGGGTCATTGATTTTGTTGGCCCCATCACTCCAACTAGATGACGAACAGGTTCCTAATATATCATCACACCAACTAACTACCTCACATGCTAGGTTGAAGCTATGCCAATAAGAGATTGTACATCTAAAAATATTATGTGTTTCATTTGGGAGCATATCATAACTCAATTTAGATGTCCACTAAGTTTTATTAGTGATCAGAGCACCCGTTTCCTAAATAAAACTATTCACATCTTACTAGATGAATTCATGATTGCACACCATAAAACAATGTCGTATTACCCTCAATATAATGGTACTATTGAGGCCTTCAACAATATCCTACACACCACCTTGACAAAAAAAATTAATATTGCATGAACTAATTGTAATGATAGGGTATTTATGGTATTGTGGGCTTATCGAACAACTTATAAGCGCCTGAACAAAAGCACCCCATTCAATTTAGTATATGGTAAAGAGGTGATCCTTCTAATTGAATTTTTGGTGTCATCTCTTTGTATTACATGCGTAGGACAAATGGATGAGTCATCATCCTTAAAATCATGCCTATATACTATATTATAACTTGATGAAGCCCATTTCCTTGCTCATTAGAGTGAAAATGTGGAAAAGCACAAATAAAAAGCATGGCATGACCACCACATAAAGCAAAAAACATTTTCCCCAAGAATGAAGGTATTGTTATATGACTCCAAGTTCACATGCCATTTTGGGAAACTTCAAATTCATTGGGATGGTCCTTTTTTCATTCATAGCATTTGGCCTACCAGAGCTTGTCGATTACAAAGGTTGGATGACCAGTTCCTTGGTATTATAATGGTAGCTGGTTTCGATCATATTTCACTTCTAAGTAGTTAAAATATTGTAAAACAATAATTCTTATGCAATTAGCTTAGGATTTCTTATTATGTTTCATAAAAGTGCTACCTTTGTTGTGCGTAACATTTTTTTAATGTAATTATCTTTTTGTGAAGGACCACGACTCAGTTTTAGTGTGGGGTGAGAGATCTAAATTCACAATTAAAGATAGGTGTGCATGTTCACTAAGGTGCACAAGGTATTTAGGGCATGTAAAATACTCAGGGCACGAAATTCATTTAGGGCACACAAAATATATATCCTAAGGATAGGGCGTTCCCTCCATTAGTTTAAATTTTAAGAGACACAATTGTCTTCCACACCAAGAAAAGTGCAGGACACAGTTGTCTTCCACTTCAAAGAAAGGTGTAGGATGGGATGTACCATTAATGTGGAAAAGGATAGTAATTGTGAGAAATGTATCAATGGCATGACATGATAATATTTTTAAATGCATTAATTACAAGAAGCAATGGCTAAAGAGTGGTGGTCATTGGAAAATGCATTAATGATGAGAAGTGATGGATGAGCTGAAAGGGGGTAGTAAATGCAGACCACCCTCTTGAGCCTATAAATAGACAATTTATCTCATTTTTATGTTTTACCTTTACATTTATTTGAAATTACAAGATCCAAGAGCTGAAAATAAAGAAAATACCAAAGCCAAAAACAAATAAAATATGAAAGCCGAGATTGAAGAGAGCAAGATCAATTATAGAGATAGAATACAAAACATCACGAGTTGATACATAGGTATTAAGGTGAGCGTCAATCCACACAAACAACGCACAGGAGAACTCTAAGACATGGCCACAATAGGGAAAGCTTATAGGTTGTAGGTTGAAAAATTCCATCATTAGAGGGCACTTAAGCTTGAAAAACTGAAGTCATTGACCATAATCATGTATTCATTTGGGAATGTTGGATAGCTGCACATTAACCTTTAGACTTCTCAAAGGCTGATGTGGCCTAACAAAAGGCCTTAAGGATTGATCCATTACCTTTGACACCAAAGGAAGAGGTACTTAAAGGAGAGATAGTTTTCATTAGAGAAGAGACACCAGAGGAGCAAACACAATACATGGAAAGGGGAGAAATAAGTATTTCATGACAAGCCAAAAAGACTCAATCATCTCCACCCCTACCTATAATGACTGAAGAAATGCAATATTTTGAGTCAGTGTTGCACATGGAAAAATAGGTCTCTAAGGTGCCCTCTTGCATGATTTTCAACTCTAACCATCATCAACCTAAGAATCAGGTTGAATGACAGAATGATTATAGAGTCAAGCACCAAAACAACAAGAACTAGTTGGTGTATGATCTTAATATCTTCAACGTGCTAGACACTATGGGGTTATTCCAAATTTTCAATTTACCTTTGGAAACCCCATGGAGGTGATCAAGTTACTTATTTTGTGCATCCATGAGGACTATCTCTAGTTTACTGGACATAGTATTAAGATCATGCTCGAAAGGATAAGCAAGGTATTGGCACTACAGTGTTCAGGGTTGGATGTGGCTGATGACTTGGCAAAGACTAATGATGTCTAAAAGACATCCATGGTGTGATGCATTAGAAACAAGGCCATGCCATGCATATAAAGAACCTATAGGATCCTACCTTTTGGGTTATGGCATGAATCATCATGACCAAAATTGATGGGACCGATCATTGGAGGGAGGTTGACATGGTTCAACTTTACATCACCCACCATGTCACTCAAGGCTTAAAATATAATTGAGCTATGTATTTTAGCAAAAAAATTATTGAGGATGCATAGAAGACCCTTTAGATACCCAGTTATAGGTTTTCATGGGGAGTATTTCTATTTTTGATGGTTTTTGATGAGATCAGTGTACTAGACTACAACTCGAGAGCATTAAAGTGGGCATACCCACTTGAGAATAGGTCCCCTAATGAGCACTATAAGGCATTCACATGCCGAAGGCACATCACACCCTCTTATAAAATAAATATGAAGTATTGGTTTGATGGCATGAAGGATGTGTTCAAGAATAAACGATGCATCCTGAAGAATTTACCCCCTTAGTTGTTGAGCAAGCATAATTTGCAATGAAGCATCACTTCCGTCTCATGTGCATCAGGATGGTCCCTTCCAGAGAACTCTTTGCATGGTTAAAGTTATCATATGCCTTTTCAGCATGGTACTTTATAAACTTCTTAAACTAGATCTATGATGCACAACCTGTTACCTTGGAGGTGGAAAATATTGATTTGGACATTCATGCCCTCCAAAAGATGTATGTCTATCTAGGTAAGAAGGCATACAGGGAGAAGAAAAAGATGAACCTAATAGATATAAAGGTCAAGAAAATACTGGTGGGAGAGTAGGTACATAATTCATTTAATAAGCTATAACCCAAGAAGGACTCTAAGGGCACAAAACACAAGGAAAAACTCCCACCAGCACCTCCATTGAAGAAGAAGAAGTGGTATGAGCATGATGTTGGGTCAAGTGGTTAACAGGATCCATAAAAGTGGTAAAATTTTGTCCATGCACCATGGCCAAACCCCTCACCACCTAGACCCTTACCTCCCCAACCATCTCCATCATGCCCTTCTCTGCTTCGCCCTCTCTACCTCACCCTTGTCCACCTTGCCCTTGTCCACCTCAACCTTATCCTCCCTGACCTTCTCTACCCAAATATCCACTTCCACAAGTCCATCTACTCACACCTTCTGCTCCACACATTCCTCCAACACCCCCTTCACCCCATAAAATAACTTTGTAGCCATCTTCTCCGAAAGTTTCTTCATCAAAAACTGCACATTAGCAGGCCATAGACTAAACACCTGAGAAGGAAGTCTTTGTATTCCAGATGGAAGCATTAGAATCCAATTCTAAGAAGACACCCCCCTCGATGCGAGAGGAGGCCACCTCTGATAATTCATCACTTGACATTAAGCACCTTTATGGTGAAGAGGAGGATGGTGAAGAATAAGAAATAAATGGAATGGTTGTGGGTAGCACTTCCTTACCTATTTATGCATAGGTATAGGTTTTATAATGTGACACGAATAAAGGGAAGGAGTCGATTGAATCCATATAAGAGCCTACTATTGATGCATCTGCCAATCTGCATGATCATTATCAAATAGGTATCCCTAACAGGATGTTATATCTATGGCCACACTTCATTCCCTATGATGCAACCCTAAAGATAAATAAGTGTCCTTTTTATTGGACATGTACAATGAGGAGCGTGCCTTTGAGCTCCCCCAAGACAACCTTTCTTTAGGTCTTGATGCTCTTGTGCTACCCAAACCACTATAGGTGGATCCCCAAAAGATTACCCCTTTGTAAGATAGAGTAATGTTCTTAAAGATGGCCTTGGAGGTCATTTTCCAAAATATTTTGTTGGATTCTAATGCACATAGTGTAGATAAAAAACATACCCAGGTGGTGGGTATGTATAATAAGAAAGTTGCCACCAAGAAGGCATTCGTTAAAGAAGTGGCTACTTTGAAGCAACAGGTAAAGGAGACCATGAAGGTGAAAGTTAAACATAAAATTTATGTAATATAATTTTGGGATAGGAGCCAACATTGGTGGATGGATTACCTCTCGATTGGGATGCCATAGATATAATAAAAACCTTGGTGAACCTTCTATTGAAGTGTTGCAAGGAGTAACCCACATCCAAAAACAAGGGATTAGAGATAGTGAAGCAATTTATCAAGGTACTTTAATTATTCAAGCACACCCTAGAGAGATTTGGGGAAGTCATCCCCATTTTGGATGGAATTTTTGATTGGTTGGTGCACCCAAATAATATCTTAAAGGCTCGACTCCAAGTAGAAGAAGCCCAGTGGTAGCAGATGGCTGATGCTACACTCTTAATATGGGATTATGCTGAACTCTCCAAAGCATTCAAGGATGTGGAGATGATGGAAGAAAAGATCAATACACATTATCAATAACTTAATTATAGTTTTGTATCCCTCCAAGGTAGGTTATCAATGAAGTATCAACACTTGAAGACGTCTATAAGGATGCCAACACATCCCTAGATAAATTAGTCAAGAAGGCCAATGAGGCATCTAGCCAACCTAAGGAGATGAAGAAATCCAAGGAGGGAATTGAGGTAATAACAACCAAGTTCTCAAGACATTATCACATTGGGACAATGTCAAGAAGTAGATCGAGCAGACAGGGCCTAAATTTTTGGTGGAGGCTGCCAATGATACTTAGTCTAAGATGGACTAAGAGCATAGTGTGGGGTGATTTTGGCCCCTAAATTTTGGCCAAGTGTTTCAAAATTTTGGCACAAAATCATTACAACATA
This sequence comes from Torreya grandis, assembly GCA_037957365.1. Taxonomy (NCBI): domain Eukaryota; kingdom Viridiplantae; phylum Streptophyta; class Pinopsida; order Cupressales; family Taxaceae; genus Torreya; species Torreya grandis. The sequence continues at coordinate 824,243 of JARHVA010001043.1, forward strand.
GAAGAAGCCTAGAAAGAAAGACTATGGCATGGAAACACCATGGTGCAGAACTTGCAGGGCATAAAAGCACTAAAGCATAGAAACACTAACATGAGAGGACCTAGTCAAAAAAAAATTAGTCATGAGGAACTTGAGAGCATAGGACTTATAAAAATAGCATAAGACTTGAGGATCATATGGGAAGCTGGAATGGTTAAGGAGTGATTTATAAGGGTCACCCAAACCGTATACATCAAAAGTTTTACATCAACCTGCAAGGACATGAACATATGGCAACAAGGATCTAGCATTGAGTGAGTACATAGGGGGCACAAAGGCCCAGGTCTTTAGGAGAAGTTAGTGATAAAGTACCATGAATCCCAGTTTGTTTAGAGTTTTTTGTTCAATTAATCATGTCATTGATGTTGTAAATTCTTAGTCAGGGATAAACATGTATCAATTCCCCTGTTGTAAAGCACTAAGATGATGGATTTTTATTGATAGTATTTTGTTGAAGCTTAATATATGAGTTACATTTATTATAAACATTATTGTGTTCATGTTCAGATGAATGGGTAAGTTGTGTATCTATGATAGGTTGAGTTGAGCATTTAGTGATTGGAACTTAGTATGAAATCTAAACTAATCTTTTCTTTTTCTAGGTAACAACTCTGAACTGTAATGGCATTAATCTACACAATTATGGTGATCAAGCTTAGTACTTCAAGGATCAAAGTATTTTATATTTGCCTTTATATAATATCTATTTAAATATATGTTTAACATAAATAATATGACTAAGTTGACATTATTGTGCAACAAAACCTGTAGGAACTAGGCTCTAGCTGTACGCTTTGGGTGAGCATGCAAGACCATAGTCTTATGTGAAAGGGATAGTGCATTAGCTCATTAGGCTACACTTTAGTGCCAAAGCTATAATAAGAATAAGAACCCAACACAACATGATGTGGAATTGATACCCACATACTTTCCAGAGTCTTAGGAGGATATAGACCATGGATTTCACCACCATGCACTAATCCATACTCTATATTCCAATGAAATATAAATATCAGGGATAGTTATTGTTAGGCTAAGTGGTTGACCCCATATAGGTCTTTTATGAAGGAGAAGATCTAATTCTCTAAACCAAGCATCAAAAAACACCCTATATGAACTTGGGCCCCACCATACCTTATGTATATTAGGGAAGCCCCTAAAGAGCCAGTGTAACCTTGCATAGGACCATCAGTCATAACAAGCAACTTGTTATGGGAGTCAGTATCAACTCCCAAGGGACTACCATGTGGAGATGGGGTTGAGAGGGTTATGGAGTTTTTTTTAATGAGTCACTGGACTACAGCCTCACTTGCAAAGCTGTTAGATGGTGCATTCATCAAGTTACACACCTATGAGTTTACTAATCTTAGGGGTATGGTCTGCCTGCTTTGGTGTGTGACATGTTAGACCAGTGTTATTTGTGATCCAAGTCAAACTTTCACCCAAACCTATAGATGACTATCTAGGAGTTTTATATTATCATCTTGTATATCCTTTTCATCTTGTACATTCTTAGTCTTCCTGTACATGCTTATCCACCTTACTCATCGCCATAATCTTGTATAGTCTTATTTATTTTGTACATCCTATCATCTCATCTCAAACATATCCTAATCTTATTTTGTCTTGGCATCCTCTTATCTATGACACCCTTGTCTTATCATAGTATTTCATCCTCACTTAGTCTTACCTCATTTAAATCAATCCCACTTCATTATGTCATACAACACATCTAGTTGTATATTTAGGTCACACATTTATCCAAAACATATCTACATCATTTATCTTACCCCCAATCATTTTTGCATCACATTTACCCTTCATCACATAACCTTATATCCATCCCATATTGAGCAAATCATTCTAAGGCTTGAGTTAGTCCTATTGGGGTTCTAGATTTTCACCCTAGCTGAGTAGAAAATCGTTCAAGTCTTTTACTCAAATATAGTCCAACATGGGACTACCCCTAGGTTGTGGGTCACCTATCATAGGGTTAGACCTCTGGAGAAGGTCATATTACTTTTGGATCTATCACCTAAACTAAAATCTAACTACGAAAAGGGAGAAATAAATGGGTAACAAAGCATGAAAACATGTAAAGGAGGTGATGCACCAATAATGTGATTGTTCATCCACTTTATTAAACTTCTAAAAAACAATAATGAGATCATATTTGCAACTCCACATGGTTTTTGATGCATTAGTATTTCATGCAAAGGTTCACCAAATGATTAAAACCTAATGGAAGTGATGGAGAGGCCTGATTCAAGGCACTAACCAGTCAATTTATCTACTTGTTAGCTTTAATCAAATGATATTTGACACTAAACATGACTTGAAAAATGGTATAATCTAGTAGCTTGGTGAGATCAAGATTTGACAAGGGAGAGATTTCTACCACATATGCAAATCAATATGACATTAACACACTATACCAAAATAATAATATTTAAAAAAGAGTCATTTATTTATCTCAAGAGATTACAAAGATCAAATTTGGGCAGAGTCTAATCATGCCCAAGAGAAGGATTTCCAAGATATTTTCAAGGCTTAAAATCCTATATTTATAGAAAAGGGGATAAGAGAGAGAATGAATTATGCATTGGAAAAGGCCCAACCGCTTTCGATGGATTAACACAAATTTGAGGATATTGACTCATGACCTTATCAAGAAGGCACAATTTTAAAGGCTTTGCAAAAGATTTTAATGCTCTATGATCCTTATTCATCCACCTAGTGTCTTCTTGGAACTCTATGATATCATCTAATGATCTACAAATAGGGATCATGTCTTGAAATTGGCAGAATTATGCCACATCTACTTTAGGTGGCCAATCGTATCTGCTCTTTGAAAAGTGACCCTAGTGATACAATAAATAACTACCTATGATCACGTTTACATCTATATTAGTTTCAACTCAAACCTAGATCCCTTTTATAAATAGAAAACCAATCTTAGATCATTGGTTTTCACATAATCATAGTATTCATGGAAAACTTGCAAATTGTCTTGACTTTGCTTCATAATCACTGGTCTATCTTCATCCTCTGTACTAGGCCCAAAAGACCTACTTTACCTATATGGGCTCCTATGGTAATGCTTGGTCTCTATAATGTGACCCTGGTTCAACCCTAGATTGCTTTAGAGCCCAATTCTTTAACATCTACTTTGCCTGAGTCCATTTTCATTTCTTCAACTTTCATCAAAAATGTCTGGAGCTTGCCTTTATTTATTGGTGTCGATTGCCAACTTAGACTATTTTAATGGTGTCCAATTGTCTCTATGCTTATTAGTTTTAAAGATCCTTTTGACTTATTGACCCCATTCATAGACTATTAGATCAAAATGTATGAATGCCTGAGAGTCTTTGATCTTTTGTCAGGACCCATTGACTTTGGACACTTGTCCTCTATGTATTCATCATCAAGATCCTCTGACCCTTTTTTGAATTATCTCACTCCATCGATCTTGATATATAATGAAATACACTCCATTGATCTTCTGGGGACCTATTGACACTTTCAGGCTACCTCGCTATGTTGGATCAAAGTGTACAATGCAATGAAGACCATTGATCTGGACCTATTTCAAACCCCAATGGCTAATTTATGATGCTTAAATTTGATAATTGTGCAAACGTCATTTGATGTCTATGTGGACATATTTGACATCTTATAGACCATCAAATTTAATTATATATAGATTCTTGTAGTGGCTTTAATTTGATTCTCACGTGACTATCGTTCATTGTTGATAAACTTTGACAATTTATATCTTGAAACATAGGAATCATGAAGGGGACAAATTTGTTGGAGATGTTCATGATGTGAAAAGGAACAAACTTATTTGACCCATTGTCTAGGTGAGGCTTCTGAATGAAGATAAAAAATATACAATTTGACTGGTTCATTCATGCTCGCATGAGGTCCTGGTGATGGTCTAGCTTATTTGGCTAAGTATGGGAAACTTAGCGAAAATGCTTGGGAGCCCAGCTTTGCACATGTGTATCTTATTTTACGCTTCGATGAAGGACTTGGAACTTGGATGGTAGAAACTTGAGACTAAACTAAGTAAACCCATAAGACCAAATTATCTAAAAATTGTAACATGTGCAATATCTAGCATCATTAATATGCTCACTTGGCTCTATGTAAGCTTCTTCAAAAATGGATAAGTATGGAAACTTAGCAAATTTTACCAGAGTGGCCAACTTTGGGTATTCATATCTTTTGATGCACTTCAGCAGATGACCTAAAACTTGGTGCATCTATTTTTGAGACTAATGTGAACAAACCCACATGATCATTTATTTTTAACTCATCCACATGTGGAAATTATGATGTCAACAAAGTGCCTACTCAGAATTTCTACCACTAGACCCAAGATGTCTAGATGAACACAATGAAGAACTAGATGAACTTCATGCACTTTCATATCTATTCCAAGCACTTTTGACACCTCATGGGGGCTCTACAACTCTAGACCTATCCTTAGAAGATGACAAATTACACTTTAAGTGGATATAAAGTGTTTCAAATGCTTTGCACTCTACATGATCTCTCTAGTCCACTCATTCCATCTAGAACTTCTGCTTACATTAAACCATTCTTTCAACATGAACTTGACTCATCTATCCAAACCATAACTAGGCAAAATTTTGTTATGTGAGCCAAAAGTTATCTAACATATTTGATGACTTGGCTGGGTAGCATGCCTACTATGCTCGAACTCAGACCATGTACATGACTCTTATACTCATAACATATGATTGCAAGAGACCTCTTGATTTACAAAGACAAAAAACTCCACCAAAATAGGGAAGGAAAAAAAATAAAGTAGACAAACTATCCTAATAAAATAAATTTGAAAATAAAGCACTTATTTGGGATAAAATATAAACAAACTAATCTAATTAGCCATGGCAAAACATGATCCACCTAGATCAAAAGGGAAATTCATGAACTCATTCACTACAAAAGATGGTATAAGTTGCAAACTAGGGGGTTTATTGAACATGACCTTTGAATATGTAGTCTTCTTGCTGTCTATTTCTCTTAACATCTCTTGAAATGAGTCCTTGACATTAAATCAATCAACTACAAACTCATCTTGTACTTCAGGCTCCTTTTCATGTTGTTTGTCAACTACAACCTTGTCAAGTGACATCTCATTTATGCCTTGTCCTTGAGTGACATTATCCTTCTTATCAACTACTACAAGTTCATCCAGCTCTTCAAGGAGTTTTGAATAATCAACCCAATCTGTCTCATGATCTCGAATAGGTGCCTCTTGATCAAATTTATGAATATCATGCTCTCTAATGGGCAGCATATCCTTACAAAGTTATTCAATCTCCTACAAATATTCAAGATACAATTATCAATCATCCTTTTATTATTTACTTTGACCAATATAAATAATATCATTTTGAAAGCTATCTTGATCTTCCTCAAGTGGAGACATCTCAAACTCATTTATGACTTCATCTTGTACCAATTCTTCCCAGAGCTCTTTCATATCAAGATCAGCGTTTTCCTGCATACCTGAGATAACTTCTTTAAAATCAACTATAATTTTAGTTTCAACATGTACCTCAAGTGAGGTATTAATGAATAACTCTTCATCATACACAATTGTAGCATCTTCTTCACATTCTCCAATAACTTGACTGGTAGATAGAACATTTTCCTCTATTTCCCATAGAATAGGCTCCTCTTAAAGAAGGGAGATGGTGGGAGGGTGATGAAATTCATTTTCTTGAGAGGAGTATGAAGCATGGAATGTTGATCATCGTCAAAATTTGGGATCTTGAGGGTAATGTAATCGTTTAGGGAATCTTTAAGAGGAGGGAAAGAGAAACTTTTGAGAACTTATACATTTTGCTCTTTCCACTTGTCCATTACTTTATCAAGGTCTAAAAACTTTTTGTCATCATGAACATATTGAGCTTGAGGGGTAAGTGGTGAATGTTAGGGTGTGGAGCTAAAAGCTTCACCAAGGAGCACACTTTAACAGGTTTGGGTCTACACAGACACTGGCGTCGGTCAGGAGCGATCGACGTCGACCAAGTGCAGTTGCAGAGGCGCCGGCGTTGGCAGTGGGTCGATCGGCAGCGGTCACAGGCAAGCAGCAAGAACCGACGTCGGTTACCTGTGTGTCTAGAAAGCTATTTTCGAGGACAGAAGCGAGTGTTTGCATGATGAGTTTAAGTTGTAGTCTTAAGCTCGCGTCTCTATTATTAGCAATATTATTTTTAGAGCCCTTGTTCAAGTGGCTTAACTGCTTGTTGTAAGTGCATGCTCAAGTTTCCTAATTCTATATGTAGAATTAGATCTTAGCCTAGTGTGAATTATTGTAGAATTGGTATGTTGAAGAATAGTACAGAATTGAATCAATCCAAGTTTGTTGGAGTTGATTGTTCTTGAGAGAGAGAGCTCTTGAGGAATAGAAATCTAGTGAGAGATCTATACATCTAGGAGAGGTGTGGAAGAAAGAAGTTTCTTCAATTGTATTCCTTTTGTAAAGAGTTTGTTAATACAAGTTTTCAGGGTGGTTTCTTGTATCTCTTGTTCTTGTTGTTTATCATTCTAGTTACTTGTTTATCTGATTTAATTTTGCATTCATTGCTTTCACAAGTGTAATCTATTGTTGGTTGATCCCCAACAAGTGGTATCAGAGCTCAGGTTCACTAACAGGTGGTTTAGATCTGTATAGTGCGTATTGATTACAGGTTCTCACAGGGGTTTCTGCAGAGATTTCTATTTGAGTGGGAGAAGCAATGGCAGATGAAAGTAAATTGAGAATGGAAAAGTTTAATGGCAAAAATTACCAACACTGGAGAATGCAGATAGAGGATTATTTATATCAGAAAGATCTCTACTTACCGTTAGGTGGGGTTACAAAGAAGCCCAAAGACATGGAGGATGAAGAATGGGAAGTTCTTGACAGAAAGGCTCTGGGTTCTATAAGACTGAGTCTAGCATCCACTGTGATATCTAATTTATCACAGGCCAAGTCTACAATAGAGTTGATGACTACGTTAGCAAATGTATGAAAAACCCTCAGCTTCTAATAAGGTATATCTTATGAAGCAGTTATTTAATTTGCATATGAATGAAGGTGGATCTGTTTCTACTCATCTGAATGATTTCAATGGAATTGTGAATCAGTTAAGTTCAGTCAATATAGTATTTGATGATGAAATAAAAGCTCTTTTGATATTATGTTCTTTGCCTGAAAGCTGGCATGGCTTAGTAATGGTAGTAAGTAATACTGCATCTGCATCAAATATTTTGAAAGTAGAGGATGTTGTTAGTGTTATCTTGAATGAGGAAATTTGCAGGAAAAGTACAGAAGAGACATCTGGGAACGCTTTAAGTTTTGAGAGCAGGGGGAGGCAGAAAGAGAAGAGCAAGAAAGGCAGATCAAGATCCAAATATAAGGGGAAAGGCAGATCTAAATCCAGAAATGGCAGAAGGCCACAATGCTGAAATTGTGAAAAGATGGGGCACATAAGCAGAGATTGTTGGTCAAATCCTAAGGAGGACAATCAGCACGAAGGAAAAGAAGAAGCCAAGGTTGCAGTTATTACACAAGATGCTTTAATTTTCTCTTTGCATAATAATATAGAATCTTGGGTGTTAGATTTTGGTGCAGCTTTTCATGCTACCCCTAACAGGGAATATTTTAATGACTATATCCATGGAGATTTTGGAATAGTGTATCTAGGGGATGATGAGCCCTGTAAAATAATTGGCAAAGGTAAAGTGCAGCTGAAGATGCAGAATAGCAACACATGGGTGTTGAGAGATGTGATGCATGTTCCTAGCTTGAAGAGAAATTTGATTTCTGTAGGAAAGTTAGGTGATGAGGGTTGTACAGTAACTCTCATAGTAGAATCTTGGAAGGTGACCAAGGGTGCACTTATTATGGCTAGAGGTAAGAGAGAAGGTACTCTCTATTTGTGTAATTGTGTTACTAACAAATCTCCTTCTGTATTATCTACTTTAGATGTGGATGCTAAACTGTGGCACTCAAGGCTTGGCCACATGAGTGAGAAGGGGATGTCAATTCTTAAGTCCAAAGGTATGCTTTCAGATTTAAAAGGCATAGATCTAGAGTTTTGTGAGCACTATGTATTTGGAAAACAGAAAAGGGTTAGTTTTCTCAAGATTGGGTCTACTAAGAAGAGGCATAAGTTGCAGCTTTTTCACACAGACGTGTGGGGACCAGCTCAGGTTGCTTCCATTGGAGGATCACAGTACTATGTATCTTTCATAGATGACGCTATAAGGAAGGTATGGATCTATTGTATTAGAAGAAAATCTGATGTATTTAAGACTTTTAAGATTTGGAAAGCTATGGTTGAGAATGAAACAGGTAAAAGATTGAAGTGCCTGAGATTTGACAATGGTGGTGAGTTCTGTAGTTATAAGTTCAGAGATTATTGTTATATGCATGGAATTTGTAGGCAAAGGACGGTTCCAAGGACACCTCAGCAGAATGGAATTGTTGAAAGGATGAACAGGACAATAATGGAGCGTGCAAGGTATATGAGATTGCATGCTGGTTTGCCCTTACAGTTTTGGGCACAAGCTGTTGACACTGCAGTATATCTGATTAAAAGAGGACCCTCTACAGCTCTGGATGGTGGTATTCTAGAAGAGGCATGGATAGGTAAAAAGGTAGATCTCTCATATCTCAAAGTTTTTGGTTGTGAAGCCTTTGTGCACATAGATAAAGAAAATAGAAAGAAGCTTGATGCTAAGTCTATGAGGTGCACGTTTATTGGCTATGGCTCAGATGATTTTGGTTAAAGATTGTGGAATCTAGAAACTAACAAAGTAATTAGGAGCCGTGATGTTGTTTTCAACGAAAGAGTGATGTATTGTGATCAGCTAAGGAAGCTGAATCAATCTGAGCAGAGCAATGGTGAATTGGACGAGGTGAAAGTCCAATATGAGCTCGTGGGAAAAAGAAATAATCACTTGCAAGAAAACACAGAGACCGACATCAACAGAGTAGGAACCGGCATCGGCAGTACAGAGATAGGTCTGGAGGTGACCGAGGTCGATCACTGTTAGAGAATTTGGGTGGACAGCGTGTTGTGAACGAGTCTCAGACACCCATCAGGAGGTCAAAAAGGGTGAGTAAGCCTCCAATTAGATATTCTCCTTCTTTATTCTATTTATTGCTAATTGATGGTGGAGAACCAGAGAATTTTGAAGAAGCAATACAGGTGGAGTCCAAGAGTCAGTGGGAGCGTGGCATGGTTGAGGAGTTGGAGTCCTTAAGAGAGAACCAAACATGAGATTTGGTTGAATTGCCAGCTGGTAAGAGAACACTCAAGAACAGATGGACCTACAAGTTGAAAGAAGGTGAGAATGGACAGATGAGATATAAGGCCAGATTAGTAGTAAAAGGATTTGCACAAAAGCCAGGTATTGACTTTGGTGAGATTTTTTCTCCTGTTGTTAAAATGACTTCTATAAGGGTTGTATTGTCTTTGGTTGCTTTTGAGGATTTGCATCTTGAGCAGCTAGATGTTAAGACAGCGTTTCTTCATGGAGATTTGGATGAGGAAATTTATATGGAACAGCCGAAAGGATTTGAGGTCAAGGGTAAGGAGAAGTTTGTGTGCATATTGAAGAAAAGCTTGTATGGCCTCAAGCAAGCTCCTAGGCAGTGGTATTTAAAATTTGACAGGTTTATGACTGAGCATGGCTACAGTAGGTGTCAATCTGACCATTGTGTGTATTTCAAGAGATTTGATAACGGTAGATATATTATTCTATTGTTGTATGTAGATGATATGCTGGTTGCAGGATCTCACATGCAGGATATCTCTGAGCTTAAGGTGAAATTAGCTCAAACATTTGCTATGAAGGATTTGGGAGCAGCAAATAAAATCCTTGGCATGAGCATTAAGAGAGACAGAAAAAATCACAGGTTGATATTGTCTCAAGAAGATTATGTGGACAAGGTGTTGAAACGGTTCAATATGCAGGATGCTAAATCGGTATGCACACCTTTGGCTGGACATTTTAAGTTGAGTAAAGAACAATGTCCTAATTCATATGATGAGGTAGAGTACATGAGTAAGGTTCCATATTCTTCCACAGTAGGGAGTTTGATGTATGCAATGGTGTATACTAGACCGGACATTGCCCAAGCAGTGGGAGTTGTAAGTAAGTATATGGCCAATCCAGGTAAGGAACATTGGAAAGCAGTTCAGTGGATCCTTAGATATCTGAGAGGAACCAGTAGTAGGCACTTGTGCTATGGAGGTTCAGATACTTCTCTACATGGTTATGTAGATTCAGATATGGCAGGTGATTTGGATGGCAGGAGGAGCACTACAGGTTATGTTTTCACTGTAGTTGGAACGACGGTTAGCTGGATATCTAAGTTGCAGAAGGTTGTTACCTTGTCAACTACAAAAGCAGAGTATATTGCAGCCACAGAGGCTAGCAAAGAGATGATATGGATGACACGATTCATGGATGAGCTTGGTAGGGAGCATGAGAGTTTCAGATTGTATAGTGACAGCCAGAGTGCAATCCATTTGGCTAAGAATTCAGCCTTTCATTCAAGAACAAATCATATACAGCTAAGGTACCATTTCATACGACAGGTATTGGAAGATGGTGAGTTGAAGCTGGAGAAGATCCATACAGATAGGAATCCTGCTGATATGTTAACCAAGCCGGTTACAAAGGAGAAGTTGACTCTTCATTCAACTTCTGTTGGTCTTCATGATTGAGTTGAAGATGGAGGAGCTAGAAGATGTTGCTATACAGGTACTGGTGCAGCTGTTTATCTCCAAGTGGGAGATTGTTAGGGTGTGGAGCTAAAAGCTTCACCAAGGAGCACACTTTAATAGGTTTGGGTCTACACAGACACTGGCGTCGATCAGGAGTGACCGACGTCGGCCAGGTGCAGTTGCAGAGGCGTCGACGTCGGTAGTGGGTCGGCCGGTGGCGGTCATAGGCAAGCAGCAGGAACCGACGTCGATTACTTGTGTGTCTAGAAAGCTATTTTCGAGGACAGAAGTGAGTGTTTGCATGATGAGTTTAAGTTGTAGTCTTAAGCTCGCGTCTCTATTATTAGCAATATTATTTTTAGAGCCCTTGTTCAAGTGGCTTAACTGCTTGTTGTAAGTGCATGCTCAAGTTTCCTAATTCTATATGTAGAATTAGATCTTCTTAGCCTAGTGTGAATTATTGTAGAATTGGTATGTTGAAGAATAGTACAGAATTGAATCAATCCAGGTTTGTTGGAGTTGATTGTTCTTGAGAGAGAGAGCTCTTGAGGAATAGAGATCTAGTGAGAGATCTATACATCTAGGAGAGGTGTGGAAGAAAGAAGTTTCTTCAATTGTATTCCTTTTGTAAAGAGTTTGTTAATACAATTTTTCAGGGTGGTTTCTTGTATCTCTTGTTCTTGCTGTTTATCATTCTAGTTACTTGTTTATCTGATTTAATTCCGCATTCATTGCTTTCACAAGTGTAATTTATTGTTGGTTGATCCCCAACAGTGAAAAAAGGGGACTATAAGAAGGTTTAGCTTCTTGAATAGGCTATTGAATTAGCATGTGAATAGCTTCTTGAACAGGTTCTTGACTCCAACTAGGAATCTCCATTCGCTGACACTAAATATGGTTAAGAACTTTATGAGAATAAGGAACACAAGAAGACTGGTAAGGAATACAAGAGGGTTCTTTAGATAACTGGTTCAATTCACATTTTTTGTCTCTCACAATCCTTTGCTTTCTCTAATACAAAATTCCAAAACTCATGCCTCTCTTCTAGATCATTAGACACATTTTGAAACTATTCATTCACTTCTTCATACTAGGAATCTGTACATACTTTTCTTGCATATGCTAGAAGTTTGAGCTCTATATCATCTGTCTTTTCTTGTAAACAAGATTGCTCATATAAAACATCATAGTCACATGGGAAAGGTGAAATCTAGTCTTGAGACTGATATGGTTTATAAGGAAGGTAAGAGTCATGCTCTTGGTAATAAAGATCGTGGGAAACTTGATAAGGCTCATCATGGATTTGATAAAATTCTTGGTAAGGCTGATTGGGTTCATAATAAGGCTCATATGGATCATGATAGGGCTGATATGATTCATCATAGGGTTGATAAGGAGGTTTTGCATAAGTATTTTCTTCATACATAGCCATGAAAATAACATAAGGATAACGCAACAAAAATAAACTTACTTGGAAACTGCCTGGACTTTTAAAAGCAATTATTTGAGTTTAAAAGCACTAAATTCTTCATGAAGAACACTACTGCAACTACAATTTCACCAAGATAAGATCCAATGTGTCCCACCGGGCATGCCAAAACTGTTGGGGTTCTATATTTACACTCTAGTTGAGTAGAAGATTGTTCAAGTCTTTTACTCAAATCTAGTCCAACATGGGACTAATCTTAGGCTGTGGGTCTAATCCTAGGTTGTGGGTCACCTATCACAAGTTTAGACCTCCAGAGAAGGCCGACTTCCTTCTGGATCTATCACCTAATCTAAAATTTTACTAGGAAAAGGGAGAAAGAAATGGGTAACAAAGCATGAAAACATGTAGAGGAGGTGATGCACTAGTAATGTGATTGTTCGTCCACTCTAGTGAACTTCTAACAAACACTAATGAGAATGGATATACAAATCCAAATGGTTGTTTATGCATTAGTGATGGAGAGGCCTGATTCAAGGCACTAACCAGTCAATGTATCCACTTGTTAGCTTTAATCAAATGATATTTGACACTAAACATGACCTACAAAATAATATAATCTAGTAGCTAGGTGAGATCATGATTTGACAAGGAAGAGATTTCTACCACATGCAAATCAATCTAACATTAACACACTATATCAAAATAATAAGATTTGAAAAGAGTCCTTTATTTGTCTCAAGAGGTTATAAAGATCAAATCTAGGCTGAGTCCAATCATGCCCAACAGATGGATTTCCAAGCTATTTTCAAGGCTTAAAACCCTATATTTATAGAAAAGGGGATGAGAGAGAGAAGGAACTAGGCATTGGAAAATGCCCAACCATTTCTGATGGATTAACACTAATTCAAGAATGCTGACTAGTGACCTTATCAAAAAGACACAATTTCAAAGGCTTTACAAAAGATTTTAATGCTCTATGATCCTTATCCAGCCACCTGGTGTCTTCTTAGAACTCCATGATATCATCTAATGATCTGATGACAAGGATCATATCTTGGAATTGGTATATGTATGCCACATTTGCTTTGGGTGGCCAACTATATATGTTCATTGAAAAGTGACCTTGATGATAGAGGAAACAACTCCCTATGATCATGTTTACATATGTACTAGTTCCAACTCAAACCTGGATCCATTTTATAGATATAAAATTAATCTTAGATCATTGGTTTTCACATAGTCATAATATTCATGGAAAACCTACAAATTATCTTGACTTTGCTTCGCAATCACTGGTCTATCTTCATCCTCTGTACTAGGCCCAAAAGACCCACTTTACCTATTTGGGCTCCTCTGGTAATCCCTGGTTTATGGAATGTGACCCTGGTTCAACCTAAGATCACCTACCAAAAAAATGCCTCATCAACCATCATTCCCATTCAATTATCATGACAACCAATCCCATTCTAGTCCACCATCCACTAGTCCTAGTCCTAGTCATGACCTTCCTAGTCCAATAATTACCTTGTTTAATAACTATAATGTTACAAATAAGGATGTAGTCCTCTTGTAGCTCCTGGAGATGGGTTCCCAAATTCATAAAGGTCTTGACCCCATTCAGCTAACCTTACCTTTAGTTCATTCTCATCCACATTTGAATCCTCCATCTATCAATCATAGTCCATCACAAATATCCCATCCTACTAGTAAAGGGAATCCTATTTTGTCAACATCATCTGATTCCCATTTATATCCTAAGCAATCTCATACACTACCATCCCTCTACATCATGACATCTTCGTCACTTTATTCTAAATCTAACACTAGAGACATGCAATATACCCCTCCCCATATCCTTGGAGTCCCTATTTTGGAAACTGAGGGTTATAGGCATGACGGTTCACCTGAAAATAAGACCTCTAGATTTGTCAAAACATATACCCTCATGATATCAAGAAAAATAATTTTGTATATATCATAAAGTCCCTGGGCATTCTATTAACAAATGTCACCCTTTTAGAGATTATATCCAAAACTTAATTAATAATGGCAACATTGAAATTGAGGGTGAATCAAATGCATCCACGCCTAAGAGTGTGAAAAGGGGGTATGCCAAAAAGTGCTTCCCAAACATGATCAAGCCTCTTCCCTCCTCAACCAAGGTCATGACCCCAATCCTTACCATACCACAAGCATCCCTGTTAGCACTATCCTTATATCCTATCCACATCAAATCCCCCATTGTTACAAATCCATTAAGCCTAAAGCATCCACTCACAAACCCAAAGTGCAAAAGGTACTTGTAAATAATAATGCTATCGAAAAGGCTCTTTGTATGGCTACTATTAAAAAATCATCTATGGGATACATTATTTCATCAACATCCTTGTCTGAGTCAACGTCAGAATGGTAAGGATCATGTTCAACATCAACATTTGAATCAGAATCCACGTCAGAAACATCATCTCTTTCAAATAATGAGTCATGATGACACCTATCTCTTTGAGGATGTCTCTAATATCAACTAGTTAGAAGGCATGACTCTTGAACCATCCCGAGATGATGAAATCATAACACAATTCCTAGATGATTTATTAGTTGAAGATCATCAAGCTGGATATGAATCGGCTTTAGATGCCACTTCTTTGAAGATTCTTAGTGATCCTTTTGAGATTCCTGAGGACACTTTCTCTAACATCGAGGATGGGTCTCTTAGTAGCTCTTATGAGTACTATACTGCCCATCATCCATTTAATCCACCCCTTTCACCATGCATCCCTAATTATCCACAACCTGTTCATAATCCCTCCATCCTACTCCCTGAATGGGACAAATAGGACCATACATCGTTGGATTCCCATCAAATATCATGTGTTGAACCCATAAGGATCCAAGTCAATAATCAATTAATCAAGTCAAATAATCAAGATAATTAGACAAGACACAATAACACTGCATGTAGATACTTGTGTGTGTTATTTGTTTGCTCTTTATTGTTTGACTTGTTTGATAAGAGTGTAACAAGATTGGGGCCATCTATCAGTAATTAAGAAAAAACTCACAAAGAAAGTGATGAAGTTAGATTGATATGCATTGACATTTTTTAGATAAATTTATTTAAAATATATGTATTAATATAGTATCATCTACAACCGTATTACCCTAACTTATATTAAGTAAATCACATTACAACAAATTATTACCATTACATAATAAAAATATACAAACTCTTTGTACTTGAGATCGCACTCCATAACTCATTATATATGCTCAATACTACTGTGAGGAAACCTCTAACAATACTACAAATTTGAAGTTAGCTTACTTGACTTTAATAGCGTCTAAAGATAGTTCTCAATATAAATTTAATTATTAACTTATGTATGATGTAAGGTGAAAGACCAAATTATAATAAAAGTTTGCTCTTTGTTAAAGTTCCACAACTTTGAATCACTAAACTAAACCCTCCATTCCTAAGTAAAAAAATCATAGTGTCACATATATCTATCTATCAATTCCCTTTTGAATGGCTTTGATATGAGTTGAAATCAATTCCTTCCTGTCAACGATCAACGTAATTGCTACGAAAGAGGAAATACTGCCACTGGCCCCGCCTATGGAGGTTGGACGGAGTCTTAGCATTGGATTTAATGCGCATCAATGGTGGCAGAAGCTTAGCGGTCATTAATATGATGCGTCAGGATATTACCGACTCTTTTTTAATGCGGATATTTTTGTTGTCAGACGCCGACTATCGATCAAGTCTGGCGTTTAACATACGCATTGTTTGTTTGCCGGACAAATCCCCCATGAAAAAAAAATATAGCGGGCTTTGTTTTACGCTCTTGGATTTAAATTGTGTGGATTAGGCAAAGTGGTTCATAAATTTGTCAGCCATTTTCCCGCGGCACATCTCCAACCATTTTCCCGCCCCACATTTTAAAGCATATCTCCAACTGTAGCGGTTCATAAAGTCCGCAGAGGGGACGGAAAGATATTTTAATGTTCCGCTGCTTTTCACGAGGTGGTCAATTGTTTTGTTCCCCCTACCGACTATGTATCGCCCTCACATCAAGTTATAAAATCAGTCACTACACCGACTCTTAAGATCTACCGTATCTTTAATTAAACCTCCTTCCTTGGAATATGAAAGCATATAATTAATACTTGTGAATTGTAATTCTCTTTAATAATTTAAATTGTTGACGACCAAAGTCTAATTAGTTGACAAAGGCGTAATACTATTTGAGAAAACACACAATTTCATATCGATTTCCTTGAGGCAATTGAAGGTGGTCATACCATATTGTCCGAAAAGACTAGTTGCTTGCCCAATAATAAATCCAATTATTTATTGGGAATTACAAATAATCTCTCTTTTAACTAGATTTCCAAGCATGTTATTTGCTAGTCTTTTCCAACGGAAATTTCGTTGTATTATGTCAACATTCTTTTAAAAATGTTTAGGAGCTAAGGCTATCATAAATTGATATCTTGTTATTGCTTTTAAAAGACTTTTCATAAGTGTCGAATTATTAACTTTAGAAAGCTATCAATTATTCTATTTTTGAAATCGCATATTAATACTTTCAACCAATTCCATCTAGTTTACAAGCTTAGGTTTTTATAAACAAATTTTAACTTCTCGTCATTCGAAGGGGAACTATTGTATAGGAAAGCCAAATACATGTTAAATATCTTGTATAGTCCTCATATCAAGGTTTCTAAAATAAATACTAGAATTTTATGTGTTAATTTTTAACACTAAGAATAATTGATACACAAAATTCAATGAACGTAACCTATATTATCTAAAAGTTATCCCACCATCATGCAATACATTAAAGGGCTTGAAGATATCATTATATTTTTGTTGTTGGGTATATATAATCGAAAGGAGATTGAGCAGTAGAATTACAATATACGTGTTGGGCATGCATGTGGTGTGTTAAATGTAGAAGGTGCAATGAGGAGATGATGAAAGTATAAAGCTACGACACACTTTAGGATGCATGTGTCTTGTTGAGATTTTTGTCTCAAAAATCTCATTACATCTAACACCCTAAGGGAAACCCCCTTTATTTTTTACGAAAAAACCTGAATCCTTTAAAAAACCCATCTTTCCCTTTTCCTTGCAGAATCCAAAACTCTAGATGCAATCTACACTTGTGCGAATTGCTTCGTGGATTTTGGATCTCGCAAAGCTTCAAAACCCAAGACCAAAAAATCCAAAACTCACTATGCACTTTGCACATTCTCGAACATGTAAAATGCATGGTGGGCTCCGGATCTCGCCATGCACCCATCTGGCGGAATCTGAAACCCAACATGCAATTTGCACATTTTCACAAGGTACAAAGTACACGACAGGCTCCAAATCTTGCCAAACCTATAAACCCCCATCTAGTGGAACCCATAACCTTAGATGCATATCACGCATTTTCAAACATGCAAAGTGCACGCCAAGTTCTGGGTTTCACCCAAATCACTTACCAATCTATTCACTATGGAGCCTAGAACATTGAGTGCACTTTGCATATTCTAAACGTTCAAAGTACCCCATGGGTTCCACCTTCCATCGAATCCAATCACCCCGTCATTGGAGAGTGGACCTGCTTCAATCAGGTTTAACCTCTGTCAACTCACCAAACCCCTTCCTATGGAATGTGGAACTTGAAGTGCACATTACACATTTTAAACATGCAAAGTGCACGTCGAGTCTCGCTTCTCGTCAAGCCCAATCTTCCTGTGAATAGTGGACCTGCTTCAAGAATGTCCAACCTCCACCCTCAAGCTCACATTAATTTTAGGTTTTTTTCCATATGAAAACTAAGTTATTTGTATAAAGTGTTATCATTTGTTAAAGTTGCTCAGTGCATTTTGGAGCTCTGGTCACCTATGCCCTCACCACCAAACCTTGAGCCTCGTGTATACTAACGTATACTTCAAGCCATAATTGCAAAACTTCAAGCCACATCAGTGGTGCCATAAATGGTACTTTCATTATGTCATTTTTGCTTTAAGTTTCCATTCCTTAAAAGCTTTCGAGTTTCTCAAAAGTTTTCTTTCTAATTTAGGTTTTATTGAAAGCTCTGGTTTGGGATTTTTATTTCAAGTTAAGTAGAGGGTTGTTTTGCATGTTTAAGGTCGGTCTAGGGAAATCGAAGGCAGTCCAGGGTAATCTAGGGTGTTTGAAAGCTTCACCTCAAGGATTTCTCCTCCCAAAATTTCATTTTCCCTCTAAATTTCCATATTCAAAACCAGGGCTTCCTCAAACAAAATATTCCCGATCATATAATTCATTTTCAAAAACCAACGAATATTCCCCAATATTTTCCAACTTTTCTATGGGAGTTAGACTTGCCAAGAACACTTGAGAAACCCGCAAGACCCGTAAGCACCACAGAGAGTGGACATGCCTTAAGCACCTTCGAGCCCCATAGACTTCTAGTGCACCATGAAAGGTGGACATGTCCCAAGCACCTCCCACCTCTGTCAGAGATCTCATAGCCCTTAAGCACCGTAGACACTGGATGTGCGTCCAACACCTCCAAGTTTCACTAGAGAATACAAGTGCTCCAAACACCTACAAATCCTATGAAGTTTCATAGTTGGTTTCTCACAAGCAATAACTTCCATTTTCATGCCTCCCAAGAAAATGAAGTTTAAATCTAAGGGCCCCATAGTGACTTCTTGTTTGGAGTCGAATATGGTAGAAATAAAAGATACAAATTTAGATCACATTGACCTAGGAGATTTTTGGGCTAGGATAGGTGTAGATTTCAAAAGTGATTCAATCCAAAGTATATGTGACTCTAGTTTAACATAAGTTGTAGCCTTCCCTCTATCTATTCAAAGCCCTGAGTTGATCCTTGCAATGGCCCAACATTATGACCCTGATAGAAGACAAGTCTTCAGTGATAAAGGCGAGAAGGTTCTAGATATTGACCTTGACTGCATCAACACAGTGTTTGAAATTCTTGAGTTCGAGAGTTATTTGGATATAAATCCACAAACATCTACACAATTTTTTAAAGAGAAAGGATGATGTCAGAAGATTTTTAACAAGCAATGGCTCAAGACTCCCAAACATTCCTCCACCAGATTGTCCAAGACTATGTATAGATCTAATTTTATAGAGGAAATGGGAGATATTATAACACTACTGCACAGAGTCACTGGTAATCCTGATGCCAAGTGTTACTAGGATTGGATGTATCAGTATATCTGGATCATCAAAGAAAATGAACAATAGATACATTGGGCTTAATTAATAAGTGATTCCCTCCAAAACCAACCAGTTGATGGAGGTGTAAACAACAAATAAGTTTTATATGACATCCTATATTATTTATATCTTGGCCAAAAGAAGATTGTTGTTAGGACTCAATACAGTCCTCGAAGAAATAACCAGAGTCTATAACTACTACCCTGATCTCACTTTACAGGCTAGTAGAGAGCAATTTAGGAGATTTAATAGTGCTTTTATTTACAACATCATTATTATGTTTGATTAGGAACTTGGAAAAATAAGGTTCTCCCAAGCAACAAAAGATGAGATTACCAAGTGGGGTTCCTTCTTCATATAGTTCCCCACTTAATCCTACATCAGGGTAGTCAGATTCAGTGGTTGTCCCTACACACTTCCCTAGTATGTAAGCTATAAATAGGCATTATTGGAGTTAGTTAGGCAACTTGTGGAGACACATAAACTCCTCTCAAATAGACACAACGCAGGGATACGTTTCCATATTTCAAATGGTTGTTACACATGCCAATCTCTCTTGAAGGCCAAAAAATCTATGGGTTGAGGATGATAAGAAAGCTGAGGAAATTATAGACATTAATTAATGTTCCCTCTCTTTTGAATCTTTTCAAATGTTATTATAATTTGTAATTTCATTTCAAGATATTGCATGTTGTAATTGCAAAAGTACAACTATATTTTTATAATTCTTTTTTAGAAAGAGAGAGACACATTTTTACACTTCAAATTTTTTTTAAATGTGAAAGTTGCAAAAAGCACAAGTGCAAATTGCACTTTCCATTTTTGATAAATGTGAATTGTTAAAAAGGTGCAAAATCATGAAGGGTAAATTGCATGGTTCTTTTGGCAAAAGTGATTAAGACTTAGAAAGTTGTAAAAGTCTCCCTTAAGGTTTTGCATGAGAAGAAATTGGAATTATTTTTCAATGCTATCTTTTATTTTAAAAGGTCAGTGCTATTTTGGGCATTGTTTTTTGCATAAAAATCTATTTTTAGCCACCATCAGATAAAGAGCCTTACATGGAGATCTTCAGTTCTAACCATGCCATACCATGCCATGCTACACCTAGGATCACTCTCAGTGCATGCATGCCATGTTCTATCTATTCCACAAGTTAAAAAACACCAAAAATATAAGAGCTCATCTCTTTTGCATGAGGGTTTTCAGATCTGCATGATCTTTATTGAGTGTTTGAGTTTCAACAACTACATGTCTTCTATGACATATTTTGTATAAGAATGGGTAGACCTTATGGCCCAATACATATTTTTTCTATTATTTATATTTAATGCATTTTAAATGTATTTACTACAAGTTGTAACCTTTGGAGAGAAATAAAGTTGAAGATTTGCCTTTCTTGTCTTGAGAGATCTTTGTGTGTGTGAATGTTATTTGATTATTTGTAGAATCTGTGTCTCTTTGTTTCACTTTCAAAAAATTCATTTATGGTATTTTACCCTCTTGAAAATATTGTTTGAAATAAAGATCTTTTTCCCTTTTCTGAAAAATAGCTAAAATACTACCTCTGATTTCTATTTGTATGAGTCTGTGTTTAAACAACTTCAACCTAATATTTTCTCTATTTTGTTCATAAAGCAAGCATTAAAATCCACTATAAAATATTTGGTGTAATCACCATATTTTTAGTTTGATGGAAATTTTAATTCTTCAACCCTTTTCCCTATCAAAACCCTAGTTTAGGATCAAAAAGCACTAAAGAGAAAGATTTCCACAAAATTGGTATTTTATCAATTTACATCAGATCTAGTGAAAGGAAGTTGGCCTTCTCCGAAGATTAACCTCAAATTGCCAAGGTCCCACAGCTTTGGAGGTTTTCCAATTATATCATTAGGCACTTGCACAACAAGCTACAAAATCAAGACAGGTGCAATCCTATGTGATAATAGTTTTTGGCACTCCCAGTGGGATCTAAAAATTACATAAGATCAGTGTTATTCTCTAGTAAAGCATTGTACAAGATTTATGCAAATATCAAGGCACCTAGTGACTCCATTGGCTTACAAACTCATGATTTCAAGGTGATGTATGCCAAGCAAATAGACAAGATCATCTACTAAAGGTAATAGGGATAATTTTTTAGAATGATCATTTCCATCTAAAAAGATATCAAAAGTAGTCACACCTCAGCCTAAGGTATACCCTACGATTTTATTTTGATCCCCTTTGGTAACTCCTATCAGTGTTATACATCCCATAATTACTAAAAATCAGAATTTCATAGCTTTCAAGACAACCAATCCACTCATTTTGGCCCAGCATGATGATATACCAATCTCAGCCTTAAAAGCCTACCATATTTTACCAATGAAACCTCTACCACTACTTCAGAACACATGCAAGATTTTGCTAACCTCTATTCAATCCATAACATGGTCTAAGACAATGTTGTAATCATACTTCTAGTCTCCTCTTTCAAGGGGAAAGCTTTACAATGGTACAGAGGCCTTGCTTCAACCTCAATCTAAGTTTGAGATGAGTTAGGCACTATGATGTACACCCATTTTGAGGACAAGAGTAACCACCTTTCCTTAATTGAACAATTAACTACTATTCAATGAACTACTCATGAGTAAATGACTAACTTTAATTATTGTTTCTAGAAAACCTAGAATAGAATGCCAATATTGGTTAAATCCACTGCAAATAATGCTCTTTTGTATTACTTGAAAGCCCTCAATAGTGATATAATTGTAATGATTTATTCAATGGGTGGCACCATATTTCTTGTAGCTTACGATATTGTAATAAGGGCAGAAAATTATTTAATCCAAGTCAGAAAAATTGTACCAAGGCCACCTATGCTTCCATTTCCAAAAATGACCCCTATTTCCCCACCTACACTTGATCCTATTCCCACTACGAGTAAGGCACCTACTTTGACTCCTACACCTTTGGATGATATATATGAGGTAAAGTCATTACTTAAGAGCTTTGAAAATGAGTTAGTGGCAATAAAAAGGTAACAAGCCCAAAACTAAAAACCTTTTGTGCCATCTAACCCTGCATACCAAGGGAATAGGTAGCCATATCAACATAACAACCCACAAAAGCGACATAATTCATAATTAAGACCTCAAAATGCCTGTGCTTTACTGGCACCAGGAGCTTCCATAGCCATTGTCCCTATTCAAAATAATTTGGTTCGAGAGTATGAGTGATGTTATCCTTACAATCAACCCCATAATCAAAACACTTGCCCCAATGGTTTAAATAGCCAAACCTTGATGGTACAAGGCATAAAAAACAAGTAAGAATCTACTTCCCAACAAACAGACACGTAGCAACTATTCTAAACTAGCAGGAAGATGATTTCGATGAGACAAGCCAAGATGAAGCATTTTTCAATGGTGGAGGTCTTATAACAGCTAATACATGTTCCAAAAAAATAGCAATATAAGTTGATCATCCCGCTAGGGTAGAGCAAGATTCAACTTCTAAAGCTATAGCAGAACCATCAAAGAGAAACACATTGCAAAGGCCACCTTTTATACCTATAAATCAATTCAAAGCAAAGGTGCCCACTCCAAATCTTTTAAAAGTGGATGTAACCCTTGCAAAATCACCAATAAAGTTTGGTAATATACCTTTTTTCATAGTTGATCAAATGAATAAGACTAATCTGAATGTCACTATATGAAAGCACTATCTATACCATCACAAAGAGACTTACTACAAGAGGCTCTGAAGAATTTCTAAATATCAGAAAAGGTTCTAGCCAAGGGGCCTACACCTGCAATCAATCTATGTTAGCCTCAAGATAATAATAAAATAGGCAAAAATGGTAATTCTCCCACTTCTATCTTTCACTTATAATAGGGAAGCATCTAGTACACAATTGCATGGTATATTCAGGGGCTAGTAGTTTAGTAATGCCCAAAAAAAAAGCTAATGCTTTGGGAATAAAATACACACCTGTTAATAAGAGAGTATTAAAACTAGATGGGACTATTGTTCAAACAATAGGAACCATAAAGGGAATGAGCCACACTACTCATATTTGCCCAGCCTGTCAATTACTTAAGATATTTTAGTCATAAATGTTGCCCCTCCTTTGGCATTTATCTTTCAAGAGATTTCAACTGTAGAGATGGGAGGATATCTATTTGTAGATTGGTATCACATGCTACTTAGAATGAGATATGGAGTTAGAGTAACAATAAAAGTTGAGCCAATTTCAAAAGATCATATAGAACTACACAATCCTATTCCTCTCGTAGAAATGAATTGTACATTGAGAGATTAAGAAGAAATGGATCAAGAGAATGCAACACTTGTAGAACAAATTTTAGATACTCATTTGGATGAATGGGGGTCAACCCTGCAATTTGATCCTTATGACTATGTATAGGAAACATGGTTAGGGACACATTGTTTTCATAAGAAAGATGCAATTATCCTAAATTTAGTCAAACCAGCTAAAGATCTTCAAGGGATGTGGCAATTATTTTTTGATGGCTCAAAAATAAAAAATGGTATAGGTGTGGGCATTGTATTGATCTCCCTACAGAAGGAGAGCTACTTCTACTTGTTTATACTTCAATTCAACTATACCAACAATGTAACTGGATATGAAGCCTTGATTTGAGGCCTCTAGTTGGCTAAAGATAGAGGAATCAAGCTTTTACAGATATTTGGTGACATTGAGCTCATAGTTCACCAAGTTAGATCAAAAAGTGTAACCAAAAACAATTTTCTAAGGTCTTACAAACACATGGTTTGGGACATGTTAGAAGATTTCATTGCTTTGAATATTCAAGTGGTACCAAGGGCACAAAATAAATATGCTAGTTGTATGGCCTCGGTGGGGTCCTAGTATAACCTACTAGTCAAAGTAAAGAAGAAGAACAACCAACATGTGAGGTTAATCGTAAGGCCTTTTGTCCTCGATAATTAAATTAATTGGCAAGTCTTTGATAGTGACAAACATATTGTAAATTTTGTAAGAGAAGAAGCTGAGTTTTTAGAAAGGAATCAACCAAGGCTACAAGACCAATATGGTGATCATATTATTCAGCTGAAAATGAACAAACTACCTATGAATCTCATTATACTAGAAAATGTCTTCAATTTGGATGACTAACTGAAAGGTGAAAAGAGAAGATTGTGAACCTGTCATCATCTCAGAAGGCAAGTCTCTCAAGATAGGAAATGTATGAAATATTTCAAATAAGCATGATTATATTCAATTATATCAAGAGTTTGATGATAAATTTGCTTGGAGTTATCATGATTTAAGAGGATTTGATCCAAGTTTGGCACAACACACTATAGAACTGGATCCAAATACAAAACCTGTCAAGCAAAAATAGAGACCCATCAATCTTAAGATTGAACCCTTGTTGAAAAATGAGCTCTCTAAGTTTATAGAGGCTAATATAATATTTTTGATCAAACACTCATCTTGGGTATAAAATTTGGTCCCTGTCAAAAAGAAAATTGGTGAAATTTGGTTGTGCGTGGACTTTAGAGACCTAAACAAAGCATCATTGAAAGATCACTATCCTCTTCCCCCTATGGAACAAATTTTGAAAATAGTATCAAGATCTGAAAGATTCTCTCTTCTAGATAGTTATTCAGGTTATAACAAAATCTTGGTACAAGAATTAGATCAATTTAAAACTGCCTTCAACACCAAATGGGGCACGCACGCATACATGAAGATGCTATTTGGTCTGACAAATATAGGCATAAATTTTCAAAGAGCCATGGATATGGCATTTAAAGGTTTGATAAATGATATAATTCTAGTATATATAGATGATATTACAGTCTACTCAAAGCATGTTGATGCACATCTAGACCACCTAAGAAAGATTTTTGAAAGGTGAAAAGAATTTGGGGTTTCCTTTAAGCTAAACAAGTGTATGTTCGTATTACATGAGGGGAAGTTATAGGGACACATAGTGTCAAAATAAGGTCTTACAATAGATCCTAATTGAGTTAGATCCATATCTCCATTAACACTACTAAGTCACAAAAAGATCCTACAAAGCTTTCTTGGAAAGATCAACTTTGTGAGAAGATTTGTATTGAATTTTGCCTTTTTGGCAAAACCCATTACTGCAATGCTAAAGAAGGGAACTCTTTTTAGCTAGACTCAAGAGGGAAAAGAAAGCTTTGAATCCATCAAATAGGCCATCTCCCAAGCCCCTACCCTGGTTAACCAAAACTATGAGAAGGATTTTATCCTCTATGCGTTTGGAGGGGAAGGAAGCATCTTAGTAATTCTGACTTAGCACAATCAAGAAGATTTGGAGTAGTCCATTTCTTTATTTAGCCAATATTTGAAAGATTATGAAGAGAATTATAGTTTTATAGAGAAGTAAGTATATATGGTAATCAAATCACTCAATAAATTCAGGCATATGCTCTCTAACAATAAGATACATCTGATGGTGAGCCATTAAAGCGTCAAGGAATTTCTACTGAGTAGGGAGATAAATGACAAATGAGCATGATGTATTATCAAAGTCATGGAGTACAATGTGGATATCATGATCCATAAATTGGTGAGAGGAAAAGGATTGTGTGAATAATTGGCTACCGACATCAAAAATGTTGAACTAGTATATGACATAATGTATGCTCAAACTATACCTCAGCCAGACAATCCACCTTCTTTTAACAACTAGATTTAAGACATGACTCATTTCTTGTAGACTGGCAAATGCCCCTATGACTTTCAGTAGTCAAAGAAAAGGTATTTTTGATTTTAATCAATTCCCTATGTTATTATTGATGGAATTTTATTTCAAAAGGACATGAATGGAGTCTTTTTAAGATGTATTGAGTACGAGCAAGTTCCCAAAGTACTTGATCAATTTCACGATGGACCATCAAAGGACATTTTTATGCAAGGACTATGACCATCAAGATAATGAGAGGAGGCTACTATTGGCCTAAATTATTCAAGGATGCCCATCAATGGGGAATAAATTATGAAAAGTGTGCTTACTTCACTGGTAAGCAAAGACTAGTTGCCCTTCCTCTCAAATCAATTCAAATAGATCAGTTATGTTCCCAATGGGGATTGGATTTCATCAGCATGATCAATCCACCATCAAGCACAAGTCAAAAATGGGTTCTCACAGTAATGGATTATTTTACATGATGGACTGAAGTGGTTGCTCTAAAAGATGTCATTGAAACAACTATTCTTTACTTCATGGACAACATAGTTTCAAGGTTTGGTGTTCCTCACACCATAATATCAGATAATGCTAAGGCATTTATGGGCACTCAGGTAAGTAAATGGTCTATCAAGCATAATATGTACCTAAGTACTTATTCAAATTATTACCCCAAGGGTAATGGCCTAGTTAAGTTAACTAACAAGAATTTGAATATAATTATCAAATGAACAATGGAGGACAACTAGAGGATGTGGCATACGAAACTGAAATCAACACATTGGGCTGATAGAATTATATTAAATATAACCATTGGTAATTCACCTTTCCTGTTGGTATATGGAGGAGAAGCATGAGTACCACTATCAATTGAACTTCCATCTTTAGAGCTCAATCACCAATTGGACCTGATTAACAATGATGAAATGACAGTGAGACTGGTTGAACTCATGAAGCTTGAGGAAATTAGGCATCAATTAATGAAAGTCTTAGAATTAAACTCAACACAAACCAAGAGGAATTTTGATTAAAAAACAATTCTTAGAATCTTTAATGAAGGAGACATGGTCCTTAAGTGGGATGCAGATAAAGCAAAACTAGGCAAGCACACTAAATTTGATACAATATGGAGTGGTCAATATATCATCACTCAATACAAAGGAACCAATGCATCCCAGCTCTCCAAGCTTGATGGAATAGAACTGCTAATCCCAGTTAATGGGATATACCTCAAAGCTTGCTTTGGAGGTAAGGAACTTGTTCCAAAAAGATTAATTTTTATAAATAATAGGGTTATTGTGTTTTTTAATAAGTG
The DNA here is from genome assembly GCA_037957365.1 of Torreya grandis. Classification (NCBI taxonomy): domain Eukaryota; kingdom Viridiplantae; phylum Streptophyta; class Pinopsida; order Cupressales; family Taxaceae; genus Torreya; species Torreya grandis. The sequence goes on from JARHVA010001043.1 coordinate 851,706, forward strand.
CTACTGCATAGGTCAGACTCATTAAGAGTTGTTTCCATAGGTTGTGTTGTTTTTCTCTATTTTATTTATCTATTTTTCCTATTTTGTTCATGTCTAGGCAAATCCTAGTTTGTTCTTCCTTAGGTTAGAGTTTTGTCATAGCAAAGTTGACTCCATGCCCAATGTCTTAGAAAGCTACTGGATTGAAAATGATTAGCAGACAATCATACCATAGAGGTCACCAAAAATGTTGAGATTTTTATCTCAAAAATATCATTACATCTAACACCCTAAGGGAGACCCCCTTTATTTTTTAGGAAAAACCCCGAATCCTTCAAAAAACCCATCTTTCCCTTTTCCTTACAAAATCAAAAACTCTAGATGTAATTACACTTGTGTAAATTGCTTTATGGGTTCTAGATTTTATGAAGCATCGAAACCCAAAACTATGAAATCCAAAACTCACCATGCACTTTGCACATTTTTGAATGTGCAAAATGCATGGTGGGCTCTAAATCTCACCATGCACCCATCTAGTGGAATCTGGAACTCAACATGCACTTTGTAAGTTTTCACAACATGCAAAGTGCATGACAGGGTCTAGATCTTACCAAACCTATAAACTTGCATCTGACATAACCCAAAACCTTAGATGTACATTACCCATTTTCAAACATGAAAAGTTGCATTCCAAGTTCCACTTTTTGGCCAAATCACTTACCAATTTATGTAATACAAAACCTAGAACCTCAAGCACACTTTGTACATTCCAAATGTGCAAAGTGCCCCATGGGTTTTGCCTTCTGTTGAAGCCAATCACCTTGTCAGTAGAGAGTAGACCTGCTTTAAGCATGTCCAACCTCTACCAACTCACCAAATGCCTTCCTATGGAATGCAAAAATTGAAGTGCACATTGCATGTTTTAATTGTACAAAGTGCACGTTGAGTCTCACTTCCTGCAAAGCCCAATCTTCCCATGGAGAGTGGGCCTACTTCAATCAGGTCCAACCTCCATCACCAACCACCTGAGCTTACATTAATTATAGGGTTTTTAATATAAAAACTTAAGTTATTTGTATAAAGTGTTAGCATTTATTAAAGTTGCTAAGTGAATTTTAGAGCTCTGGTCACCTATGCCCTTATCGCCAAACCTTGAGCCTCATGTATACCAATTTGTACTTTGATTCATGACTATAAAACTTCAAGCCACATCCCCTATGCCATAAATGGCACTTTCCTTTTGTCATTTCCACTTTAAGTTTCCATTCCTTAAAAGCTTTCAAGTTTCTCAAGGGTTTTCTTTCTAATTTATGGTTTTATTAAAAGGTTTGGTTTGGGGTTTTTTATTTCAAGTTAATTAGAGGGTCATTTTGCATGTCTAGAGTTGATCTAAGGAAATCTAAGGTAGTCCAGGGTAATTTAATGTTTTTGAAAGATTCACCTCGAGGTTTTTTCCTCCTAAAATTTCATTTTCCCTCTAAATTTATGCATTCGAAACTAGGGCTTTCTCAAATAGAATATTCCTAAGCATATACTTCATTTTCAAAAACCAACGAATATTCCCTAATATTTTCGAACTTCCCTATAGGAGTTGGACTTGTTAGGGTGTGGAGCTAAAAGCTTCACCAAGGAGCACTTTAATAGGTTCGGGTCTACACAGTCACCGTCGTTGGTCAGGAGAGACCGACGTCAGTCAGGAGAGACCGACGTTAGTCAGGTGCAGTTGTAGAGGCATCGGTGTCGGCAGTGGGTCGGCCGACGATGGTCACAGGCAAGCAGCAGGAACTGGCGTCGGTTACCTGTGCATCCAGAATGCTATTTTCGAGGACAGAAGCGAGTGTTTGCATGATGAGTTTAAGTTGTAGTCTTAAGCTCGCGTCTCTATTATTAGTAATATTATTTTTAGAGCCCTTGTTTAAGAGGCTTAACTGTTTGTTGTAAGTGCATGCTCAAGTCTCCTAATTCTATATGTAGAATTAGATCTTCTTAGCTTATTGAATTAGTATGTTGAAGAACAGTACAGAATTGAATCAATCCAGGTTTGTTGGAGTTGATTGTTCTTGAGAGAGAGAGCTCTTAAGGGATAGAGATCTAGAGAGAGATCTTGTGCATCTGAGAGAGGTGTGGAAGAAAGAAGTTTCTTCAATTGTATTCTTTTTGTAGAGAGTTTGTTAATACAAGTTTTCAGGGTGGTTTCTTGTATCTCTTGTTCTTGCTATTATCTCATTCTAGTTACTTGTCTATCTGATTTAATTTCATGTTTATTGCTTTCATAAGTGTAATCTATTGTTGGTTGATCCCCAACAAGTGGTATCAGAGCCAGGTTCACTAACAGGTGGTTCAGATCTGTGTAGTGTGTATTGATTACAGGTTCTCACAGGAATTTCTGTTTGAGTGGGAGAAGCAATGGTAGATGAAAGTAAACTGAGAATGGAAAAGTTCAATGGCAAAAATTACCAACATTGGAGAATGCAGATAGAGGATTATCTGTATCAAAAAGATCTCTACTTACCGTTAGGTGGGGTTGCAAAGAAGCCCAAAGACATGGAGGATGAAGAATGGGAAGTTCTTGACAGAAAGGCTCTGGGGTCTATAAGACTGAGTTTAGTATCCACTGTGATATCTAATTTATCACAGGCAAAGTCTACGGTAGAGTTGATGACTACGTTAGCAAATTTGTATGAAAAACCCTTAGCTTCTAATAAGGTATATCTTATGAAGCAGTTATTTAATATGCATATGAATGAAGGTGGATCTGTTTCTACTCATCTGAATGATTTCAATGGAATTGTGAATCAATTAAGTTCAGTCAATATAGTGTTTGATGATGAAATAAAAGTTCTTTTGATATTATGCTCTTTGCCTGAAAGCTGGCATGGCTTAGTAATGGCAGTTAGTAATACTGCATCTGCATCAAATATTTTGAAAGTAGAGGATGTTGTTAGTGTTATCTTGAATGAGAAAATACGCAGGAAAAGCACAGAAGAGACATCTGGAAACGCTTTGAGTTTTGAGAGTAGGGGGAGGCAGAAAGATAAGAGCAAGAGGAGATCAAGATCAAAGTTCAAGGTGAGAGGAAGATCCAAATCCAGAAATGGCAGGAAGCCACAATGCTGGAATTGTGGAAAGATTGGGCACATAAGCAGAGATTGCTGGTCAAAGCCTAAGGAGGACAATCAGCACGAAGGAAAGGAAGAAGCCAAGGTTGCAAGTATTTCACAAGATGCTTTAATTTTCTCTCTGCATAATAATATAGAATCTTGGGTGTTAGATTCTGGTGCATCTTTTCATGCTACCCCTAATAGGGAATATTTTAGTGACTATATCCATGGAGATTTTGGAATAGTGTATCTAGGGGATGATGAGCCCTGTAAAATAATTGGCAAAGGTAAAGTGCAGCTGAAGATGCAAAATAGCAACACATGGGTGTTGAGAGATGTGATGCATGTTCCTAGCTTGAAGAGAAATTTGATTTCTGCAAGAAAGTTAGGGGATGAGGGTTGTACAGTAACTCTCACAGCAGAATCTTGGAAGGTGACCAAGGGTGCACTTGTTATGGCCAGAGGTAAGAGAGAAGGTACTCTCTATTTGTGTAATTGTGTTACTAACAAATCTCCTTCTGTATTATCTACTTCAGATGTGGATGCTAAATTGTGGCACTCAAGGCTTGGCCACATGAGTGAGAAGGGGACGTAAATTCTTAAGTCCAAAGGTATGCTTTCAAATTTAAAAAGCATAAATCTAGAGTTTTGTGAGCACTGTGTATTTGAAAAATAGAAAAGGGTTAGTTTTCTCAAGACTGGGTCTACTAAGAAGAGGCATAAGTTGCAGCTTGTTCACACAGACGTGTGGGGACCGGCTCAGGTTGCTTCCATTGAAGGATCACAGTACTATGTATCTTTCATAGATGATGCTACAAGGAAGGTATGGATCTATTGTATTAGAAAAAAATCTGATGTATTTGAGACTTTTAAGATTTGGAAAGCTATGGTTGAGAATGAAACAGGTAAAAGATTGAAGTGCCTGAGATCTGACAATGGTGGTGAGTTCTACAGTTATAAGTTTAGAGATTATTGTTATATGCATGGAATCCGTAGGCAAAGGATGGTTCCAAGGACACCTCAGTAGAATGGAATTGCTGAAAGGATGAACATGACAATAATGGAGCATGCAAGATGTATGAGATTGCATGTCGGTTTGCCTTTACAGTTTTGGGCACAAGCTGTTGACACTGCAGTATACCTGATTAACAAAGGACCCTCTATAGCTCTGGATGGTGGTATTCCAGAAGAGGCATGGACAGGTAAAAAGGTAGATCTCTCATATCTCAAAGTTTTTGGTTGTGAAGCCTTTGTGCACATAGATAAAGAAAATAGAAAGAAGCTTGATGCTAAGTCTATGAGGTGCACGTTTATTGGCTATGGCTCAGATGATTTTGGTTACAGATTGTGGAATCTAGAAACTAACAAGGTAATTAGGAGCCGTGATGTTGTTTTCAACGAAAGAGTGATGTATTGTGATCAGCTAAGGAAGCTGAATCAATCTGAGCAGAGCAATGGTGAATTGGATGAGGTGAAGGTCCAATATGAGCTCACAGGAAAAAGAAATAATCACTCACAGGAAAACACAGAGACCGACGTCGATAGGGTAGAGATCGACGTCGACAGGACAGGCACTGACGTCGGTCAGGCAAAACCGACGTCGGCCAGTAACAGCTCTGGAGGTGACCGAGGTCGGTCACTATCAGAGAACTTGGGTGGACAGCGTGTTGTGAACGAGTCTCAGACACCCATCAGGAGGTCAGAAAGGGTGAGTAAGCCTCCAATTAGATATTCTCCTTCTTTATTTTATTTATTGCTAACTGATGGTGGAGAACTAGAGAGTTTTAAAGAAGCAATACAGGTGGAGTCCAAGAGTCAGTGGGAGCGTGGCATGGTTGAGGAGATGGAGTCCTTAAGAGAAAACCAAACATGGGATTTGGTTGAGTTGCCAGCAGGTAAGAGAACACTGAAGAACAGATGGACCTACAGGTTGAAAGAAGGTGAGAATGGACAGATGAGATATAAGGCCAGATTGGTGGTAAAAAGATTTGCACAAAAGCCAGGTATTGACTTTGGTGAGATTTTTTCTTCTGTTGTTAAAATGACTTTTAAAAGGGTTGTATTGTCTTTGGTTGCTTTTGAGGATTTGCATCTTGAGCAGCTAGATGTTAAGACAGCGTTTCTTCATGGAGATTTGGATGAGGAAATTTATATGGAACAACCGGAAGGATTTGAGGTCAAGGGTAAGGAGAAGTTTTGTGCAGATTGAAGAAAAGCTTGTATGGCCTCAAGCAAGCTCCTAGGCAATGGTACTTAAAATTTGACAGGTTTATGACTGAGCATGGCTACAGTAGGTGTCAATTTGACCATTGTGTGTATTTCAAGAGATTTGATAACAGTAGATATATTATTCTATTGTTGTATGTAGATGATATGCTGGTTGTAGGATCTCACATGCAGGATATCTCTGAGCTTAAGGTGAAATTAGCTCAAATGTTTGCTATGAAGGATTTGGGAGCAGTAAAGAAAATCTTTGGCATGAGCATTAAGAGAGACAGGAAAAATCACAAGTTGATATTGTCTCAAGAAGATTATGTGGACAAGGTGTTGAAACGGTTCAATATGCAAGATGTTAAACCGGTAAGCACACCTTTGGCTGGACATTTTAAGTTGAGTAAAGAACAATGTCCTAATTCATATGATGAGGTAGAGTACATGAGTAAGGTTCCATATTCTTTCGCAGTAGGGAGTTTGATGTATGCAATGGTGTGTACTAGACCGGATATTGCCCAAGCAGTGGGAGCGGTAAGTAAGTATATGGCCAATCCAGGTAAGGAACATTGGAAAGCAGTTCAGTGGATCCTTAAATATCTGAGAAGAACCAGCAGTAGCTACTTGTGCTATGGAGGTTCAAATACTTCTCTACATGGTTATGTAGATTCAAATATGGCAGGTGATTTGGATGGCAGGAGGAGCACTACAGGTTATGTTTTCACTGTAGGTGGAACAACGGTTAGCTGGATATCTAAGTTGCAGAAGGTTGTTGCCTTGTCAACTACAGAAGCAGAGTATATTGCAGCCACAGAGGCTAGCAAAGAGATGATATGGATGACACGGTTCATGGATGAGCTTGGTAGGGAGCATGAGAGTTGCAGATTGTATAGTGACAGTCAGATTGCAATCCATTTGGCTAAGAATTCAGCCTTTCATTCAAGAACAAAGCACATATAGCTAAGGTACCATTTCATATGACAGGTATTGGAAGATGGTGAGTTGAAGCTGGAGAAGATCCATACAGATAGGAATCCTGCTGATATGTTAACCAAGATGGTTACAAAGGAGAAGTTGAACCTTCATTCAAATTCTGTTGGTCTTCATGATTGAGTTGAAGATGGAGGAGCTAGAAGATATTGTTGTACAGGTACTGGTGCAGCTGTTTATCTCCAAGTGGGAGATTGTTAAGGTGTGGAGCTAAAAGCTTCACCAAGGAGCACTTTAATAGGTTCGGGTCTACACAGTTGCCGACGTCAGTCAAGAGAGACCGACATCGGTCAAGTGCAGTTGCAGAGGCATCGGCGTCGGCAGTGGGTCGGCCGACGGCGGTCATAGGCAAGCAGCAGGAACCGGCGTCGGTTACTTGTGCGTCTAGAATGCTATTTCCGAGGACAGGAGCGAGTGTTTGCATGATGAGTTTAAGTTATAGTCTTAAGCTCGCGTCTCTATTATTAGTAATATTATTTTTAGAGCCCTTGTTTAAGAAGCTTAACTGTTTGTTGTAAGTGCATGCTCAAGTCTCCTAATTCTATATGTAGAATTAGATCTTCTTAGCTTATTGAATTATTATGTTGAAGAATAGTACAGAATTGAATCAATCTAGGTTTGTTGGAGTTGATTGTTCTTGAGAGAGAGAGCTCTTAAGGGATATAGATCTAGAGAGAGATCTTGTGCATCTGAGAGAGGTGTGGAAGAAAGATGTTTCTTCAATTGTATTCCTTTTGTAAAGAGTTTGTTAATACAAGTTTTCAGGGTGGTTTCTTGTATCTCTTGTTCTTGCTATTATCTCATTCTAGTTACTTGTCTATCTGATTTAATTCCACGTTTATTGCTTTCATAAGTGTAATCTATTGTTGGTTGATCCCCAACAGGACTTACCAAGAAAACTTGAGAAACTCGTAAGACCCTTAAACACCATGGAGAGTGGACATGCCTCAAGCACCTTCCACTTCCACCAGAGGTCTCATGTGCCTCAAGCACCTTAGAGCCCCACAAGCTCCTAGTGCACCATGGAAGGTGGACCTATCCCAATCACCTCCCACTTCTGTTGGAGATCTCATGACCCTTAAGCACCATGAACACTGGATGTGTTTCCAACACCTCTAAGTTCTACCGGAGAATACAAGTGCTCTAGACACCTGTAGATCTTGCCAATTTTCACAATTGGTTTCTTGCAAGTAGTAACTTCAATTTCCATGCCTCCCAAGGAAATGAAGTTAAAATATAAGGGCCCTAGAGTGACTTATATTTTGGAGTCAAATATGGTAGAAATAAAATATACATATTTAGATCACATTGACCTAGGAGATTTTTCAGCTAGGATAGGTGTAGATTTCAAAAGTGATTAGATCCAAAGTATTTGTGACTCTAGTTTACCATAAGTTGTAACCTTCCCTCTATCTGTTTAAAGCCCTGAGTTGATCCTTACAATGGCCCAATATTATGACCTTGATAAAAGACAAGTCTTCAGTGACAAAGGTGAGAAGGTTCTAGATCTTGACCTTGACTTCATTAACATAGTGTTTACAATTCCTAAGTTTGAGAGTTATTGGGATAGAACTCCGTAAACATCTACATAATTTTTTGAAGAGAAAAAAGATGGATGTGAGAAGATAATTAACAAGCAATGTCTCAAGAGTCCCAAGCATTCCTCCACCAGATTGCCCAAGACTATGTATAGATCTGATTTTGTAGAGGAGGTGAGAGATAGTATAACACTACTACACAGAGTCACTAGTAATCTTGATTCCAATTGTTACTAGGACTAGATGTACCAGTATATCTAGATCATCAGAGAAAATAAACAATAGATACATTGGGCTCAATTAATAAGTGATTCCCTCCACATCGAGTTGATGGAGGTGAAAACAACAAATAATTTTTATATGACATCATATATTGTTTATATCTTGGCCAAAGGAAGATTGTTCCCAAGCCTCAATACAGTCCCTAAAGAAATAACCAGAGTCTATAACTACTACCTTGATCTCACACTATAGGCTAGTAGAGAGCAATTTAGGAGAGTTAATGATGCTTTCATTTACAATGTCATTATTATGCTTGATCAAGAACTTGGGAAAACAAGATTGTCCTAAGCAACAGAAGATGAGATTACCAAGTGGGGTTCCTTCTTCATACAAGTTCCCCACCTAATCCTACATCAGGGTAGCCAGATTCAGTGGTCGACCCTACACACTTCCCCAGTATGTAAGCAATAAATGGGCATTGTTGGAGTTGGTTAGGCAACTTGTGGAGACACATAAGCTCCTCTTAGACAAACACAAGGCAGGGATACATTTCCCTATTTGTATTGGCCGTTACACATGCCAATCTCTCTTGAAGGCCATAAAAGTTGTGGACCAAGAATGATAAGAAAGCTGAGGAAATTTTGGACATTAATTAATTTTCCCTCTCTTTTGAATATTTTCAAATGTTATTATTGTTTGTAATTTCATTTCAAGATATTGCACATTATAATTGTAAAAGAACAACTATATTTTTATAACTATTTTTTAAAAAGAGAGGGACATCTTTTTACACTCTATATTTTTGATAATGTGAAAGTTGTAAAAAGCACAAGTGCAAATCGCACTTTCCATTTTTTATAAATGTGAATTGTTAAAAAGGTGCAAAACCATGAAGTGTAAATTGCATGGTTCTTTTGACAACAGTGATAAAGACTTAGAAAATTGTAAAATTCTCACTTAAGGTTTTGCACGCTAGGGTTTGCATGAGAAGAAACTTGGAATTATTTTTCAATGTTATCTTTTATTTTAAAAGGAAAGTTCTATTTTGGGCACCACTTTTTGCATAAAGAGCTATTTTCAACCACCATAAGATAAGGAGCCTTGCATGGAGATCTTCAGTTCTAGCCATGCCATGCTATGCCCAGGATCACTCCCAGCTCATGCATTTCATGTTCTAGTCATTCCACAAGTTCAAAAATGCTAAAAATGGAAGAGCTCACCTTTCTTACATGAGGGTTTTCAGATCTGCATGATCTTCTTTACTGAACATTTGAATTTCAATAACTACATGTCTTATATGACATATTTTGTATAAGAATGGGCAGACCCTATGGCCTAATCTATCTTTTTACGATGAATTCAAGCTAAGATACCAATTAAGGGCACCCCCTAACTCATTATTTGATTACCACCATGGAGTCAACCGTAAGCCTGCTCATCCTCATCCATGCCTCCATGCTCCCTACATCTTGACTAGTCTTTTAGGTCCACTCTCCACCTCAACTAGTAGTCAACCTCCACCTCAATAGTCCTCATCAGCAAGATATTCATTTGAAATAATGAAAAACACCATAGCTCAAATTTAACAATAAGCAAAGTAACAATGATTTAAAAGTGATTCACATTTCACTTTTACCTTGTGGACTTTCAAGGTTTCCACCTTGACTGTCGACGATCAGGGTGACCATCAATAGTCGCCCTTGAGTAGCTTGACCATCGATGATTAAGGATCCCACCTTTTTTGGCTCTTACCTAGAGCAACCCTCTTTAAGCAGACTCAAAGTCAACCCAACCACCCACCTCAACCACATCATCACCTCATCCTTGGTCCATTTCAACCTAACTAGCACATGTTTTGTGACACTTTTTACCTTGTCCTTTGACAACAATGACAACATTGTCATGCTGACTACTTTTTGAACTCATGCCACCTCATAATTATACTTGTGTCTTCTTGGGAGCACTTCCTATCTCAAATACCCATGACACTTGACCCATTTGTGTTTTCAGCAAGAGCACTTCCTACCTTGGATACCCATCAAAACATAAACATTGTCTAAAAGACTTGATAGGAATAACCCGATTAGCTATGCCAAATGTTATGGCCCGATTACCCTGTCACTTATATTTCTAGCACAAACCCTTATTTTTACCAACTATGGTAACCTCATCAATGCACAATCTTGACTATCACACCCTTTATCACGCTTTGTTCACTAGTTTGTGCTTTTGTGCCTAACCTATCACCCACCTTCAAGCATCTACCATCATCCACCTTGTCAAACTCACACTTGATTCTATTTTACCTCCTCAACTCCTAGTTTGAGGGGGAACACCCCCTCCCATACTCAAGGCAACCCGACCTTTGACCAACATTAGTATTTTTTGTAGCTTGGTGATTCAAAGTTGTATAATAAAAAGAGGTAAGATGTAGACACCAAATATATGCACACTGTGATTTTGAGTGTTGAAACACCCCTGGACCACCTTAGGACCCCCTTGGGACCAATCTGACCCTCTAACTCCTAGATAATCCTAACCCATAGTCATTTTGTTTAAATGGATTAACCAACCTTTTTACCTACTTTTACGCTTCACCCTCGACCACTGATGATCAAGATGATCACCGATGGTCACCTTGACCATCAATGGTCAGGGTGCATCTGCTTAACCACCAACATACAAACCATCCACCTTATTTTTCTAAATATAACTCATCTAAATCTATGTATGACCCATTACATGAGCAAGTTAAAATTAGGAAGCCCAGTTCACGTCTTGTTATAAATCTCTTACCTTACCTATAAGAAGAGAGGAACAGGGAGATGAAAATCCATTGAAATTATTATCAAGAGGTTGTGCATCCATAATTCTCTTTTTTGTAGGTCAATCATCATCAACAATCTAATGAGCTAGCTACTATGTTAGAGAGCCAGCTTTCCACTGCCGCTCTGCTAAAGCACCAAGTACTGTTACTCTATCAAAATCATGTCAAACTCCACCAATAGGTTAATCACCTCAAGCATCCACCTGATCAGCTTTTTACAAAATAAGTACTTATTTTCCAACATTCAATTGCTTTATTTACCTTTTACACTCAGCCCAACACCAACCCATCTCCCAAAATCCCACTTTAGGATCCTATCAATCAACCATTCACTAACCAGATCTACACACAATAACCACCAATGGTTGTCCCAACTATCGATGGTTAGCCCAACCATCGATGGTCATTGTGGTAGTAATTTATAGCTAGCTATTTCCACCTACCTACCCACCATCAAATCTAATTTTCTATGTTCCTGTTTATTCATAGACCTCTGCTTGATTTGTTTAAGAAAACCCTAATCACTTAGCACTAGTATTAATCAATTTATCGCTATTTTAACCATTTATAGTCTATTTCTTAGAAAGCATTTCTTGTGTTCAATTTTAGTACCTTTTGATTATTGATGTAAATAATTTTTATTCTATTTATAAACTTAATTGTTTAAAATGTGTTGATTAACAATCCCCAAAGAAGCTATCACTAGGCAATCCACCCCACTATCTGTCTAACCAACAATTTGCTTTAGTGTTGTCTTATTTGCAGGTCATCCTTCCAAGCCAAAGAGGAGTTCTTCACAATCATTTGATTCAATACACGCACTACCAAACATATTTAGTTTCTTCTTCTCCCTTCTCGAATATAAGTTGAAATTCATTGAAACAACTACATTGATTTATTTTCTTTATCACCCGTTTGGTAGATTATATATCATTTTCCATACACACATGCATTTCATGATATATGAGTGAGATTCAAGACATATGTGATATACATGATATGTGGATGCACAGATGCATGACATTCCTATACATAGGGGCCATGTTAATATTGGGGCCATCTCGTTCCATAGGTTATATTTTCGCACATTATATATGTTTAAAATATTTTTATTAATCATGTTGAGATGCATTGATTGATTACACATGCCTTGCCCTTGCTAATATTATTTACAATGCTACATTTTATGGATATGTTACTTTGTTATGGTATGAATTTGACATAGATTTATGTTGTAGACTAGTCTAACTTGATTTATGATTCATTATTGCTATTTCATTCCATTTAAGATAATCATGAATTATGCTTAGTTCTGGCTCTTGCCTTAGTATATGAATTTTTTCTGGTTGAGTTTTTAATTTTATGATTCTTTCTTTGGGCCCTTAATTTCTTGTGTGACTTATGCTTGATTGAATTTCTCATTTTTTTATTTTTCTCTATGTGCTTGCCTTGTGTGACATTTGATTATCCATTGCATGTGGCTCTTGCCTTGTGGACATTTGATTGTCCATTATGTGTGGCTCTTTCCTTATGTGATGTTTGATTGTTTATTATGTGTGGATCTTGCCTTTTGTGACATTTGATAGTCCAATATGTGTGGCTCTTACCTTGTGTGATATTGAGTGTTATTGTGTGTATCATGGATTTTACATTGTGTAGTTATGAGTGGATAAATCTAGGATTACTTGCTAAGTTTGAGGGGTTGTGATCGATAGCACACACCTTCCTCTTATGTGTGGTGACATGATCCATATCATGAACCTTTTTGCATAGATTACTATTCAGTGCTTATTTTTGTAATGATTTATACTACATGCCTAATTGGTATATCTATCTCAGCATGACACTTATTTTCCATTAGTTACATGTTTTACGTATGATTTGATGATCTATTCTCACTATGATGACATTCTCCACATGTTGGCACATTTTTATAAGTGATTACATCTTTGTATATGATAATGCAATTGACTCTTATTTTGAGATGATCAATTCACAAGCTACATTATTTCCCTTAAAATGGGGGCATATTAGTGGAATTATCTTAGATATTCAAGCCTCCATGCACATATCAGTCTGATTTTGGAACAAATTATATGATTCAAAGAGTTCATTTTGATGTAGATTATTACTTCGACTCATATTTTGATACAAATATTTATAGATTGAGAGAGATTTAGGGGCATATGCAATGCATATACAAACATTTTACAAGAACATTAGTGTTAGGTTTTCCATACATTTTGAGTTTTGGATATAGTGGCATATAGATTTTATGGCATTTTAAATTAGATTGGGATAATGAACATTTTTCATGCACACACTATTATAGTTTTTTCTATTTTTAAAGTTGGCATTGATGTGATATTGATGGTATTGAAGGTAACTTTTTGAATCTATAAGTACATATATAGGTGTTGGTTCACCCTACATGAGCATAATATAGGCTCCCCCTTCCATCTTGAAATTCGAGATTAGTTAAATGAGTAGTGTGGTTGAGGTTTTGCATTGTTCAAAGGCCTAACCTTCCTCCCTCTTCATAGGGGATAGGGCATTTATTTTCTCAACCTAGAATTTGAACATTGCCACTTAACTTATGACATAATCATTCCATGACATTCTCTATGGGTGCATGATCACCCCTAATTTTAAATACTTCAAAAGGAATCACATCTCCAAAACTTTAGAGGGCAACATGGTTCACCCACTTCCAAGTGTATTCCTTCCTTGCTCTTCAAATTTCAAAATTTTATTAATCAGAATCATTTCAATTTTTTTTTCATATATAGACATTGATTATTACATGTTTATTGCATGTTTTCATGGATCAAGTTTCACACTTGAAACCTTCTCCAAAATATAAAGTGCAGCATGCACTAAGGTACATTTCTTTATCCTTTTATGCTAGCATTATTTTACTTTCAATACTAGAATAAAATGAGAGCACTTGTAGATACTAAAATTTGATATTAGACACTTGGAAATGTGAGTCTTGACCTATATTTACCTCACATGACTTGTGCATACATATATGGCTCTTGTATGCCCTTAGTTACTATCACTTGCCTTTTATAGGCCTGAATTTTTTAATTTGTTATCAATGACCTACATGATTTCCATAGTCTATGCCTAACATGCTTATCATCATATGTAAACTGTCTCTCGTCTATCGCATCACAGTTATTTCTTTCCTAACCAATCTATCAGAACTCATATAATTTTAAATTTTTGTAAGTATCCAACTCTGATGGAATTGTCCCTATACCAAGAAATGATCACTTTCTAAATTTAAATCATCTTTACGGATCAGTCCATATATTTCCCATGTTAGTGGAGTGAGAAGTTACCCAAAGATTCATCTATTAATATACAATAGGTCTATGTTTATTCCATATCTAGCATCCATCAAGCAAGGACTAAGCAAGCCTATTCTATCATTTGCACATTGAGAGAGATTACCCTAAAATTCCTAAATAAAAAAATAATCACAATGAGCAGGTCATAGCCATGTCTGAAACACCTAAGCCAAGTCAAGTTTTATATTATTAAGTGTCAAAAGTTAGTTCACATAATGCATTCATACTTATGGATCACGATTACACACATTTAAGAAAGGGGAAGAACTACGTGTGGTTTGGTTTCCCTCTTATTGGATATGTAGGCAGTGCTCACTGAATCATTGGAGAGTGGTTGAGGTTAGTGCAACCATCACTCTTCCCCATTTCTATAAGTTAACCTAGTGTCTAAAGTGAAGCCAAGGATTTGAAGAGGAGATAAGATTATGGATTCTTCGAATGGAATGAGCAATGGATATCACATAGAGAGATAATTTATAAGTAAGCATAGTAACCTATGTCAAAACATTGAGACAAAACCTACATGGATGAATCTGGTAGAGGCAGACACCTTCATCTAACATAGGAGTCAAGAGGTTGACGGACTCATCTAGGTATAATTAGACATCCAATTTCCTAATCTAAGCAGCTCTTGGACCATTTCCAACACTTTCAGTCACTTGTACATAGTCTCAGTCCCACATAACCCTAGAACAAGCTAAATAGCTAAATCTTCTTAATGTTTTCCATAAATAGTAAATTGTAACTATTGAATGAAACTCTACTGTAGAATTTAGATTTGTGTTTTATTTGAATATCTTATCCAATTTGAATAGTTCAAAAGTTCTGTCTTATTACATCATATTAATTAAAAAACAAAGTAAAATAATGATGAGGATGGGTTTGAGGTGGTCCTCTGAAACATGGAAGCAAAAAGCCATCTCCCTCTTCTCACATTAAAGATAAAAGTGAGGCTCCATTGAAATTCACAATAGGTAAAGAAAGATGTGAGATAAAGATTCAATGGGAGAGAGAGAATAAAACAAACTATACATTGACATGAGAAAGATGACAAGAAAACTGTATATTAATAAATTTGAGGAGAGACACATGCCTATGCCATAATGAAGCATAGATCCAACCCCAAGCATTTGTTAAAAAAATGCTAGTGGTGATAACACAAACATGCCATGCCAACTCACATCTGGAAATCATGAAAAAATTGGTATGCCGCCCATTAATAATCACATAAAGTCAAAACAAATTTGGACATTAACTTTCCATTCAAAATTTCCAATTTTTACATTTGCTTCCTCTATAAACATAAAGGGGTCCCTTAATTTTGTAATTATGTTTAATTTTGTCAGGTGTTGGATGATCCAAAAATTCACCAAACAACACCCGTGAGGCAATCCACAAATCCACCAAATTATTAACATTTAAATTCCAAATAAAATGTAAAAAAACCAAAGACTAGGATGTTTGATGGTGGAGGTGTCCAATTTAAATCCTCCTAAAAATCACCTGAGTTCTAAACCACCAAAGACTTTGAGTTGGGTAAATCCTTTCTCCGACTGAATTTGCTTCTCGAAAGTAATGTTGATTTAATAAAGAGTCTAAAACTTAAGAAATGAAATCCCCAAATTTCCATATCCGACAATCATTTATGACGCAGGACAAAAAGGCCCACCCGATCCCCATGCTAAAAAAAATATAGCAGGCTTTGTTTTATCCTCTCGGATTTAAATTTGTCCACATCAACGATGGATTAGGCAAATGGTTCATAAACATACGAGGACTATACCCAACCATTTTCCCGCCGCACATCTTAAAGCCTATCTCCAACTCCTATTATTGACTTATCCATGATGTACGGTGAAAGACCACTTTACACCGAAAATTTGCTCGAATCGCTAAACTAAACCCTCAATTCCTCTTAAGTTACTTTAAAAAAAAAATCATAGTGCCACATGTGTCTATCTATCAATTCCCTGTTGAATGGCTTTGATATGAGTTGAAATCAATCCCTGTCAACGATCAACGTAATTGCTACGAAAGAGGAAAGAGTGTGAAAAGGGGGTATGCCAAAAAGTGCTTCCCAAACATGATCAAGCCTCTTCCCTCCTCAACCAAGGTCATGACCCCAATCCTTACCATACCACAAGCATCCCTGTTAGCACTATCCTTATATCCTATCCACATCAAATCCCCCATTGTTACAAATCCATTAAGCCTAAAGCATCCACTCACAAACCCAAAGTGCAAAAGGTACTTGTAAATAATAATGCTATCGAAAAGGCTCTTTGTATGGCTACTATTAAAAAATCATCTATGGGATACATTATTTCATCAACATCCTTGTCTGAGTCAACGTCAGAATGGTAAGGATCATGTTCAACATCAACATTTGAATCAGAATCCACGTCAGAAACATCATCTCTTTCAAATAATGAGTCATGATGACACCTATCTCTTTGAGGATGTCTCTAATATCAACTAGTTAGAAGGCATGACTCTTGAACCATCCCGAGATGATGAAATCATAACACAATTCCTAGATGATTTATTAGTTGAAGATCATCAAGCTGGATATGAATCGGCTTTAGATGCCACTTCTTTGAAGATTCTTAGTGATCCTTTTGAGATTCCTGAGGACACTTTCTCTAACATCGAGGATGGGTCTCTTAGTAGCTCTTACGAGTACTATACTGCCCATCATCCATTTAATCCACCCCTTTCACCATGCATCCCTAATTATCCACAACCTGTTCATAATCCCTCCATCCTACTCCCTGAATGGGACAAATAGGACCATACATCGTTGGATTCCCATCAAATATCATGTGTTGAACCCATAAGGATCCAAGTCAATAATCAATTAATCAAGTCAAATAATCAAGATAATTAGACAAGACACAATAACACTGCATGTAGATACTTGTGTGTGTTATTTGTTTGCTCTTTATTGTTTGACTTGTTTGATAAGAGTGTAACAAGATTGGGGCCATCTATCAGTAATTAAGAAAAAACTCACAAAGAAAGTGATGAAATTAGATTGATATGCATTGACATTTTTTAGATAAATTTATTTAAAATATATGTATTAATATAGTATCATTTACAACCGTATTACCCTAACTTATATTAAGTAAATCACATTACAACAAATTATTACCATTACATAATAAAAATATACAAACTCTTTGTACTTGAGATCGCACTCCATAACTCATTATATATGCTCAATACTACTGTGAGGAAACCTCTAACAATACTACAAATTTGAAGTTAGCTTACTTGACTTTAATAGCGTCTAAAGATAGTTCTCAATATAAATTTAATTATTAACTTATGTATGATGTAAGGTGAAAGACCAAATTATAATAAAAGTTTGCTCTTTGTTAAAGTTCCACAACTTTGAATCACTAAACTAAACCCTCCATTCCTAAGTAAAAAAATCATAGTGTCACATATATCTATCTATCAATTCCCTTTTGAATGGCTTTGATATGAGTTGAAATCAATTCCTTCCTGTCAACGATCAACGTAATTGCTACGAAAGAGGAAATACTGCCACTGGCCCCGCCTATGGAGGTTGGACGGAGTCTTAGCATTGGATTTAATGCGCATCAATGGTGGCAGAAGCTTAGCGGTCATTAATATGATGCGTCAGGATATTACCGACTCTTTTTTAATGCGGATATTTTTGTTGTCAGACGCCGACTATCGATCAAGTCTGGCGTTTAACATACGCATTGTTTGTTTGCCGGACAAATCCCCCATGAAAAAAAAATATAGCGGGCTTTGTTTTACGCTCTTGGATTTAAATTGTGTGGATTAGGCAAAGTGGTTCATAAATTTGTCAGCCATTTTCCCGCGGCACATCTCCAACCATTTTCCCGCCCCACATTTTAAAGCATATCTCCAACTGTAACGGTTCATAAAGTCAGGCTGAAGGGACGGAAAGATATTTTTAATGTTCCGCTGCTTTTGAGGAGGTGGTCAGTTTTTATGTATCGCCCTCACATCACGTTATAAAATCATAGAAGTATATAAAAATTTTAGGGTTCAAAAGAGTAATTAAAAGTAAGAAATTGTTGGCAGTAGCTAAAACCCATCAAAAATACATAACATATAATAATTGTAGCTATCTAAGACACATATTAATAATGTACAAAATATACACTACAACATCTCACATTATAAATTCTGTTGATTTAGACAGAGATAATCACAACAAAACTTTGTCAATTATTTTATAAAAGAGACTTTAAATATTGGGTAATACAAATTTTCTTATTACTTAGCAGCGGTTTTACTTGGTGTTTAATTTGTTGACTCTGAAGATATATCGTCATATTTTCCTTTTATTCTCCCTAACACTAAGAGAAGAAGGAAGCAAGATTAAAAAACACATCAAAATAAATCCTTAGAACTACAAATTCATGGTGATGATTATGATTATCAAAAACTGTTTTGCATCTGTTTCTCCAAAGGTACATCAAAATAACATGTCTAACACCATCAGTTATAACATTATCATGTAATCCAACCCCTAGTAAGGCCTCTTTCAAGCTAAACGTTTGTCCAAAAATAACATGTAAGTCATTGAACACTAATTTCTATTGTTTAACAAATGAGGATCCCCAGAAAACATGCCTCATAATTTCATGTCAATGACAAAATGGACAATTGACCAATTAGATCATAATACATTTCAACCTATCCCCAATAGGCAGTTTGCAATGTAGTATCTTCCAAGCCATCAACTGATCCACTTTAGATAATACTAGATAAAATAATTTTCAATTACTTTCATTCTAGGTTTCTTATAAGATAAAATAAGTTTCGTGAATTCATAATTCATTAAGAAGACTCAAAAAAAAGGGTTGGATAAATTTTTCTCGACAATAAAATAAATAGATGTTGTAATTATCATAGTGGGAGTCTAATTATCCTATAGTTACTAGTAAAATGACATTGAAGAAATAAATGAAAAGTATTTTACTCATTTTTTTTCAAAGCGAACACAATGAAGGATCAAAAATACCTTTTTGCTATACATTGTTACGAGTTAATAGTTTACTCTGATACAATGTTTACAACAAAAAAACTCTTTTTGGCCAATGGGGTACATACCAGAATCTATGAGACCATGAGATAGTATGAAGTTGACTGTTCTATTTAGGAATACTAATAATCTCTCATTTAACTAGATTTCCAAGCATGTTATTTGTTAGTCCTTCCCAACGGAATTTTCGTTGTATTATGTCAACATTCTTTTAAAATGCTTAGGAGCTAAGGCTATCATAAATTGATATCTTGTTATTGCTTCTAAAAGACTTTTCATAAGTGTCGAATTATTAACTTTAGAAAGCCATCGATTATTTTATTTTTGAAATCGCATATTAAGACTTTCAACCAGTTCCATCTAGTCTACAAGCTTAGGTTTTTGTAAACAAATTTTAGCTCCTAGTCATTCGAAGGGGAACTGTTGTATAGGAAAGCCAAATACACGTTAAATATCTTGTATAGTCCTTATATCAAGGTATCTAAAATAAATACTGGGATTTTATGTGTTAATTTTTAACACTAAGAATAATTGATACACAAAATTCAATTAACGTAACCTCTATTATCTAAAAGTTATCCCACCAACATGCAATATATTGAAGGGCATGAAGATATCATTATATTTTTGTTGTTGGGTATATATAATCGAAAGGAGATTGAGCAGTAGAATTACAATACACGTGTTGGGCATGCATGTGGTGTGTTAAATGTAGAAGGTGCAATGAGGAGATGATGAAAGTATAAAGCTACGACACACTTTAGGATGCATGTGTCTTGTTGAGATTTTTGTCTCAAAAATCTCATTACATCTAACACCCTAAGGGAGACCCCCTTTATTTTTTACGAAAAACCCTGAATCCTTTAAAAAACCCATATTTCCCTTTTCCTTGCAAAATCCAAAACTCTAGATGCAATCTACACTTGTGCAAATTGCTTTGTGGATTTTGGATCTCGCGAAGCTTCAAAACCCAAGCCCAAAATATCCAAAACTCACTATGCACTTTGCACATTCTCGAACATGTAAAATGCATGGTGGGCTCTAGATCTCGCCATGCGCCCATCTGGCGGAATCTGAAACCCAACATGCACTTTGCACATTTTCACAAGGTATAAAGTACACGACAGGCTCCATATCTTGCCAAACTTATAAACCCCCATCTAGTGGAACCCATAACCTTAGATGCATATTACACATTTTCAAACATGCAAAGTGCACGCCAAGTTTTGCCTTTCACCCAAATCACTTACCAATCTATTCACTGTGGAGACTATAACATTGAGTGCACTTTGCATATTCTAAACGTGCAAAGTACCCCATGGGTTCCACCTTCCATCGAATCCAATCACCCCGTCAGTGGAGAGTGGACCTGCTTCAATTAGGTTTAACCTCTGTCAACTCACAAAACCCCTTCCTATGGAATGTGGAACTTGAAGTGCACATTACACATTTTAAACATGCAAAGTGCGCGTCAAGTCTCACTTCTCGTCAAGCCCAATCTTCCCGTGAATAGTGGACTTGCTTCAAGAATGTCCAACCTCCACCCTCAAGCTCACATTAACTACAGGTTTTTTCCCCTATAAAAACTAAGTTATTTGTATAAAGTGTTATCATTTGTTAAAGTTGCTCAGTGCATTTTGGAGCTTTGGTCACCTATGCCCTCACCACCAAAACTTGAGCCTCATGTATACTAACCTATACTTCAAGCCATAATTGCAAAACTTCAAGCCACATCAGTTATGCCATAAATGGTACTTTCCTTGTGTCATTTTTGCTTTAAGTTTCCATTCCTTAAAAGCTTTCGAGTTTCTCAAAAGTTTTATTTCTAATTTAGGGTTTTATTGAAAGCTCTGGTTTGCGTTTTTTTATTTCAAGTTAAGTAGAGGGTTGTTTTGCATGTTTAAGGTTGGTCTAGGGAAATCTAAGGCAGTCCAGGGTAATCTAGGGTGTTTGAAAGCTTCACCTCAAGGATTTTTCCTCCCAAATTTTCATTTTCCCTCTAAATTTCCATATTCAAAACCAGGGCTTCCTCAAACAAAATATTCCCAATCATATAATTCATTTTCAAAAACCAACGAATATTCCCCAATATTTTCCAACTTTTCTGTGGGAGTTAGACTTGCCAAGAACACTTGAGAAACCTGCAAGACCCTTAAGTGCCATAGAGAGTGGACATGCCTTAAGCACCTTCGAGCCCTGTAGACTTCTAGTGCAGCATGAAAGGTGGACATGTCCCAAGTACCTCCCACCTCTGTCAGAGATCTCATTACCCTTAAACACCGTAGACACTGGATATGCATCTAACACCTCCAAGTTTCACTAGAGAATACAAGTGCTCCAAACACCTACAAATCCTACCAAGTTTCATAGTTGGTTTCTCACAAGCAATAACTTCAGTTTTCATGCCTCCCAAGAAAATGAAGTTTAAATCTAAGGGCCTCATAGTGACTTCTTGTTTGGAGTCGAATATGGTAGAAATAAAAGATACAAATTTAGATCACATTGACCTAGGAGATTTTTGGGCTAGGATAGGTGTAGATTTCAAAAGTGATTGGATCCAAACTATCTGTGACTCTAGTTTAACATAAGCTATAGCCTTCCCTCTATCTATTCAAAGCCCTGAGTTGATCCTTGCAATGGCCCAACATTATGACCCTGATAGAAGACAAGTCTTCAATGATAAAGGTGAGAAGGTTTTAGATATTGACCCTGACTTCATCAACACAGTGTTTGAAATTCTTGAGTTCGAGAGTTATTTGGATATAACTCCACAAACATCTACACAATTTTTTAAAGAGAAAAAGGATGATGTCAAAAGATAATTAACAAGCAATGGCTCAAGACTCCCAAACATTCCTCCACCAGATTGTCCAAGACTATGTATAGATCTATAGAGGAGATGAGAGATATTATAACACTACTGCACAGAGTCACTGGTAATCCTGATGCCAGGTGTTACTAGGATTGGATGTATCAGTATATCTGGATCATCAGAGAAAATGAACAATAGATACATTGGGCTTAATTAATAAGTGATTCCCTCCAAAACCAACCAGTTGATGGAGGTGTAAACAACAAATAAGTTTTATATGACATCCTATATTATTTATATCTTGGCCAAAAGAAGATTGTTGCCAGGACTGAATACAGTCCTTGAAGAAATAACCAGAGTCTATAACTACTACCCTGATCTCACTTTACAGGCTAGTAGAGAGCAATTTAGGAGATTTAATAGTGCTTTCATTTACAACATCATTATTATGTTTGATTAGGAACTTGGAAAAATAAGGTTCTCCCTAGCAACAAAAGATGAGATTACCAAGTGGGGTCCCTTCTTCATATAGTTCCCCACTTAATCCTACATCAGGGTAGTCAGATTCAGTGGTTGTCCCTAGACACTTCCCTAGTATGTAAGCTATAAATAGGCATTATTGGAGTTAGTTAGGCAACTTGTGGAGACACATAAACTCCTCTCAGAGAGACACAAGGCAGGGATATGTTTCCCTATTTCAATTGGTTGTTACACATGCCAATCTCTCTTGAAGGCCAAAATAACTATGGGCTGAGAATGATAAGAAAACTGAGGAAATTATAGACATTAATTAATTTTCCCTCTCTTTTGAATCTTTTCAAATGTTATTATAATTTGTAATTTCATTTCAAGATATTGCACATTGTAATTGCAAAAGTACAACTATATTTTTATAATTCTTTTTTAGAAAGAGAGAGACACATTTTTACACTTCCAATTTTTTTAAAATGTGAAAGTTGCAAAAAGCACAAGTGCAAATTACACTTTCCATTTTTGATAAATGTGAATTGTTATAAAGGTGCAAAATCATGAAGTGTAAATTGCATGGTTCTTTTGGCAAAAGTGATTAAGACTTAGAAAGTTGTAAAAGTCTCCCTTAAGGTTTTGCATGAGAAGAAACATGGAATTATTTTTCCATGCTATCTTTTATTTTAAAAGGTCAATTATATTTTGGGCATTGTTTTTTGCATAAAAATCTATTTTTAGCCACCATCAGATAAAGAGCCTTACATGGAGATCTTCAGTTCTAGCCATGCCATACCATGCCATGCTACACCTAGGATCACTCTCAGCGCATGCATGCCATGTTCTATCTATTCCACAAGTTAAAAAACACCAAAAATATAAGACCTCATCTCTTTTGCATGAGGGTTTTCAGATCTGCATGATCTTTATCGAGTGTTTTAGTTTCAACAACTACATGTCTTCTATGACATATTTTGTATAAGAATGGGTAGGCCTTATGGCCCAATACATATTTTTGCTATTATTTATATTTAATGCATTTAAAATGTATTTACTACAAGTTGTATCCTTTGAAGAGAAATAAAGTTGAAGATTTGCCTTTCTTGTCTTGAGAGATCTTTGTGTGTGTGTGAGTTATTTGATTATTTGTAGAATTTGTGTCTCTTTGTTTCACTTTCAAGAAATTCATTTATGGTATTTTACCCTCTTGAAAATATTGTTTGAAATAAAGATCTTTTTCCCTTTTCTGAAAAATATCTAAAATACTACCTCTGATTTCTATTTGTATGAGTCTATGTTTAAACAACTTCAACCTAATATTTGCTCTATTTTGTTCATAAAGCAAGCATTAAAATCCACTATAAAATATTTGGTGTAATCACCATATTTTTAAGTTTATGGAAATTTTAATTCTTCAACCCTTTTCCCTATCAAAACCCTAGTTTAGGATCAAAAAGCACTAAAGAGAAAGATTTCCACAAAATTGGTATTTTATCAATTTACATCAGATTTAGTGAAAGGAAGTTGGCCTTCTCCGAAGATTAACCTCAAATTGCCAAGGTCCCACAACTTTGAAGGTTTTCCCATTATATCATTAGGCACTTGCACAACAAGCTACAAAATCAAGACAGGTGCAATCCTATGTGATAATAGTTTTTGGCACTCCCAGTGGGATCTAAAAATTACATAAGATCAATGCTATTCTCTAGTAAAGCATTGTACAAGATTTATGCAAATATAAAAGCACCTAGCGACTCCATTGGCTTACAACTCATGATTTCAAGGTGATGTATGCCAAGCAAATAGATAAGATCATCTACTAAAGGTAAGAGGGATAACTTTTTAGAATGATCATTTCCATCTAAAAAGATATCAAAAGTAGTCACACCTCAGCCTAAGGTATACCCTACGATTTTATTTTGATCCCCTTTGGTAACTCCTATCAGTGTTATACATCCCATAATTACTAGAAATCAAAATTTCATAGCTTTCAAGACAACCAATCCACTCATTTTGGCCCAGCATGATGATATACCAATCTCGGCCTTAAAAGCCTACCATATTTTACCAATGAAACCTCTACCACTACTTCAGAACACATGCAAGATTTTGCTAACCTCTATTGAATCCATAACGTGGTCTAAGACAATGTTGCAATCAGACATCTAGTCTCCTCTTTCAAGGGGAAAGCTTTACAATGGTATAGAGGCCTTGCTTCAACCTTAATCTGAGTTTGAGATGAGTTAGGTGCTATGATGTACACCCATTTTGAGGACAAGAGTGACCACCTTTCCTTAATTAAACAATTAACTACTATTCAATGAGCTACTCATGAGTAAATGACTAACTTTAATTATTGTTTCTAGAAAACCTAGAATAGAATCCCAATATTGCTTAAATCCACTGCAAATAATGCTTTTTTGTATTACTTGAAATCCCTCAATAGTGATATAGCTATAATGATTTAGTCAATGGGTGGCACCATATTTCTTGTAGCTTATGATATTGTAATAAGGGTAGAAAATTATTTAATCCAAGTCATAAAAATTGTACCAAGGCCACCTATGCCTCCATTTCCAAAAATAGCCCCTATTTCCCCACCTACACTACGAGTAAGGCACCTACTTTGACTCCTACACCTTTGGATGATATATATGAGGTAAAGTCATTACTTAAGAGCTTTGAAAATGAGTTAGTGGCAATAAAAAGGTAACAAGCCCAAAACTAAAAACCTTTTGTGCCATCTAACCTTGCATACCAAGGGAATAGGTAGCCATATCAACGTAACAACCAACAAAAGGGACATAATTCATAATCAAGACCTCAAAATGCCTGTGCTTTACTGGCACCAGGAGCTTCCATAGCCATTGTCCCTATTCAAAATAGTTTGGTTCGAGAGTATGAGTGATGTTATCCTTACAATCAACCCCATAATCAAAACACTTGCCCCAATGGTTTAAATAGCCAAACCTTGATGGTACAAGGCATAAAAAACAAGTAAGAATCTACTTCCCAACAAACAGACACGTAGCAACTATTCTAAACTAGCAGGAGGATGATTTTGATGAGATAAGCCAAGATGAAGCATCTTTCAATGGTGGAGGTCTTATAACAGCTAATACATGTTCCAGAAAAATAGCAATAGAAGTTGATCATCTCGCTAGGGTAGAGCAAGCTTCAACTTCTAAATCTATAGTGAAACCATCAAAGAGAAACACATTGTAAAGGCCACCTTTTATACCTATAAATCAATTCAAAGCAAAGGTGCCCACTCCAAATCTTGTAAAAGTGGATGCAACCCTTGCAAAATCACCAATAAAGTTTGGTAATATACCTTTTATCACGGTTGATCAAATGAATAAGACTAATCTGAATGTCACTATGTGGAAAGCACTATCTATACCAACACAAAGAGACTTACTACAAGAGGCTCTGCAGAATTTCTAGATATCAGAAAAGGTTCTAGCCAAGGGGCCTACATCTACAATCAATCTATGTTAGCCTCAAGTTAATAATAAAATAGGCAAAAATGGTAAGCCTCCCACTTCTATCTTTCACTTATAATAGGGAAGCATCTAGTACACAATTGCATGGTATATTCAAGGGCTAGTAGTTTAGTAATGCCCAAAAAAATAGCTAATGCTTTGGGAATAAAATACACACATGTTAATAAGAGAGTATTAAAACTAGATGGGACTATTGTTTGAACAATAGGAACCATAAAGGGAATGAGCCACACTATTCATATTTGCCCAAACATGTCAATTACTCTAGATATATTAGTCATAAATGTCCCCCCTCCTTTGGCATTTATCTTTCAAGAGATTTCAACTGTAGAGATGGGAGGATATCTATTTGTAGATTGGTATCACATGCTACTTAGAATGAGATATGGAGTTAGAGTAACAATAAAAGCTGAACCAATTGCAAAAGATCATATAGAACTATACAATCATATTCCTCTCGTAAAAATGAATTCTACATTGAGAGATTAAGAAGAAATGGATCAAGAGAATGCAACACTTGTAGAAGAAATTTTAGATACTCATTTGGATGAATGGGGATCATTCCTGCAATTCGATCCTTATGACTATGTATAGGAAATAGGGTTAGGGACATATTGTATTCATAATAAAGATGCAATTATCCTAAATTTAGTCAAACCAGCTAAAGATCTTCAAGGGATGTGGCAATTATTTTTTGATGGCTCAAAAATAAAAAATGGTGTAGGTGTGGGCATTGTATTGATCTCCCTATAGATCGAGAGCTACTTCTACTTGTTTATACTTCAATTCAACTATACCAACAATGTAGCTAGATATGAAGCCTTGATTTGAGGCCTGTAGTTGGCTAAAGATAGAGGAATCAAGCTTTTACAGATATTTGGTGACATTGAGCTCATAGTTCACCAAGTTAGATCAAAAAGTGTAACCAAATTTTTTTTTCTAAGGTCTTACAAACACATGGTTTGGGACATGTTAGAAGATTTTATTGCTTTGAATATTCAAGTGGTACCAAGGGCACAAAATAAATATGCTAGTTGTATGGCCTCAGTGGGGTCCCAGTATAACCTACTAGTCAAAGTAAAGAAGAAGAACAACCAACATGTGAGGTTAATCATAAGGCCTTTTGTCCTCGATAATTCAATTAATTGGCAAGTCTTTGATAGTGACAAACATATTGTAAATTTTGTAAGAGAAGAAGCTGAGTTTTTAGAAAGGAATCAACCAAGGCTACAAGACCAATATGGTGATCATATTATTCAGCTGAAAATGAACAAACTACCTATAAATCTCATTATACTAGAAAATGTCTTCAATTCGGATGACTAACTGAAAGGTGAAAAGAACATTACTGTCAATGAATAAGATTGTGAACCTGTCATCATCTCAGAAGGCAAGTCTCTCAAGATAGGAAAGGTATGAAATATTTCAAATAAGCAGGATTCTATTCAATTATATCAAGATTTTGATGATAAATTTGCTTGGAGTTATCATGATTTAAGAGGATTTGATCCAAGTTTGGCACAACACACTATAGAACTGGATCCAAATACAAAACCTGTCAGGCAAAAATAGAGACCCATCAATCTTAAGATTGAACCCTTGATGAAAAATGAGCTCTCTAAGTTTATAGAGGCTAATATAATATTTTTGATCAAACACTCATCTTGGGTAGAAAATTTGGTCCCTGTCAAAAATAAAATTGGTGAAATTTGGTTGTGCGTGGACTTTAGAGACCTAAACGAAGCATCATTGAAAGATCACTATCCTCTTCCCCCTATGGAACAAATTCTAAAAATAGTATCAAGATCTGAAAGATTCTCTCTTCTAGATAGTTATTCAGGTTATAACCAAATCTTGGTACAAGAATTAGATCAATTTAAAACTGCCTTCAACACCAAATGGGGTGTGCACACATACATGAAGATGCTATTTGGTTTGACAAATATAGGCATAACTTTTCAAAGAGCCATGGATATGGTGTTTAAAGGTTTGATAAATGATATAATTCTAGTATATATAGATGATATTATAGTCTACTCAAAGCATGTTGATGCACATCTAGACCACCTGAGAAAGATTTTTGAAAGGTGAAAAGAATTTGGGGTTTCCTTTAACCTGAAGAAGTGTATGTTCGTAGTACATGAAGGGAAGTTATATGGACACATAGTGTCAAAATAAGGTCTTGCAATAGACCCTAATTGAGTTAAAGCCATATCTCCATTAACACTACTAAGTCACAAAAAGATCCTACAAAGCTTTCTTGGGAAGATCAACTTTGTGAGAAGATTTGTATTGAATTTTGCCTTTTTGGCAAAACCCATTACTGCAATGCTAAAGAAGGGAACTCTTTTTATCTAGACTCAAGAGGGAAAAGAAAGCTTTGAATCCATCAAATAGGCCATCTCCCAAGCCCCTACTCTGGTTAACCAAAACTATGAGAAGGATTTTATCCTCTATGCGTTTGGAGGGGAAGGAAGCATCTTAGTAATTATGACTTAGCACAATCAAGAAGATTTGGAGTAGTCCATTTCTTTATTTAGCCAATATTTGAAAGATTATGAAGAGAATTATAGTTTTATAGAGAAGTAAGTATATATGGTAATCACTCAAGAAATTCAGGCATATGCTCTCTAAAAATAAGATACATCTGATGGTGAGCCATTAAAGAGTCAAGGAATTTCTACTGAGAAGGGAGATAAATGAAAAATGAGCATGATGTATTATCAAAGTCATGGAGTACAATGTGGATATCATGATCCATAAATTGGTGAGAGGAAAAGGATTGTGTGAATAATTGGCTGCTGACATCAAAACTGTTGAACTAGTATCTGACATAATGTATGCTCAAACTATACCTCAGCTAGACAATCCACCTTCTTTTAACAACTAGATTTAAGACATGACTCATTTCTTGTAGACTGGCAAATGCCCCTATGACTTTCAGTAGTCAAAGAAAAGGTATTTTTGACTTTAATCAATTCCCTATGTTATTATTGATGGAATTTTATTTCAAAAGGACATGAATGGAGTCTTTTTAAGATGTATTGAGTACGAGCAAGTTCCCAAAGTACTTGATCAATTTCACGATGGACCATCAAAGGACATATTTATGCAAGGACTATGACCATCAAGATAATGAGAGGAGGCTACTATTGGCCCAAATTATTCAAGGATGCCCATCAATGGGGAATAAATTATGAAAAGTGTGCTTACTTCAATGGTAAGCAAAGACTAGTTGCCCTTCCTCTCAAATCAATTCAGATAGATCAGTTATTTTCCCAATGGGGATTGGATTTCATCAGCATGATCAATCCACCATCAAGCACAAGTCAAAAATGGGTTCTCACAGTAATGGATTATTTGACATGATGGACTAAAGTAGTTGCTCTAAAAGATGCCATTTAAACATCTATTCTTGACTTCATGGACAACATAGTTTCAAGGTTTGGTGCTCCTCACACCATAATATCAGATAATGCTAAGGCATTTATGGGCACTCAGGTAAGTAAATGGGCTATCAAGCATAATCTGTACCTAAGTAGGGTAATGGCCTAGCTAAGTTAACTAACAAGAATTTGAATATAATTATCAAATGAACAATGGAGGACAACCAGAGGATGTGGCATATGAAATTGAAATCAACACTTTGGGCTGATAGAATTACATCAAAAAGAGCCATCGGTAATTCACCTTTCATGTTGGTATATGGAGGAGAAGCATGAGTACCACTATCAATTGAACTTCCATCTTTAGAGCTCAATCACCAATTGGACCCGATTAACAATGATGAAATGACGGTGAGACTGGTTGAACTCATGAAGCTTGAGGAAATTAGGCATCAATTAATGAAAGTCTTAGAATTAAACTCAACACAAACCAAGAGGAATTTTGATTAAAAAACAATTGTCAGAATCTTCAATGAAGGAGACATGGTCCTTAAGTGGGATGCAGATAAAGCAAAACTAGGCAGGCACACTAAATTTGATATAATATGGAGTGGTCAATATATCATCACTCAATACAAAGGAACCAATGCATTATAGCTCTCCAAGCTTGATGGAGTAGAACTGCTAATCCCAGTTAATGGGATATACCTCAAAGCTTGATTTTGAGGTAAGGAACTTGTTCCAAAAAGATTAATTTTTATAAATAATAGGGTTAGTTGTGTTTTCTAATAAGTGCTTCTGCATAGGTCAAACTCATTAAGAGTTTTTTCCATAGGTTGTGTTGTTTTTCTCTATTTTATTTATCTATTTTTCCTATTGTTTTTGTGTCTAGGCAAATCCTAGTTTGTTCTTCCTTAGGTTAGAGTTTTGTCATAGCAAAGTTGACTCCATGCCCAATGTCTTAGAAGGCCACTGGATTGAAAATGATTAGTAGACAATCATACCATAGAGGTCACCAAAAATGTTGAGATTTTTATCCCAAAAATATCATTACATCTAACACCCTAAGGGAGACCCCCTTTATTTTTTGGGAAAAACCCTGAATCCTTCAAAAAACCCATCTTTCCCTTTTCCTTACAAAATCAAAAACTCTAGATGCAATTTACACTTGTGTAAATTGATTTATGGGTTCTAGATTCTATGAAGCATCGAAACCCAAAACTCACCATGCACTTTGCACATTTTTGAATCTGCAAAATGCATGGTGGGCTCTAAATCTCACCATGCACCCATCTAGTGGAATCTGGAACTCAACATGCACTTTGTAAGTTTTCACAACATGCAAAGTGCATGACAGGGTCTAGATCTTACCAAACCTATAAACTCGCATCCGAAATAACCCAAAACCTTAGATGTACATTACTCATTTTCAAACATGAAAAGCTGCATTTCAAGTTCCACTTTTTGTCCAAATCACTTACCAATTTATGTAATATGAAACCTAGAACCTCAAGTACACTTTGCACATTCCAAATGTTCAAAGTGCCCCATGGGTTCTGCCTTCTGTTGAAGCCAATCACCTTGTCAGTAGAGAGTAGACCTACTTCAAGCAGGTCCAACCTTTACCAACTCACCAAATGCCTTCCTATGGAATGCAAAAGTTGAAGTGCACATTGCATGTTTTAAACGTACAAAGTGCACGTTGAGTCTCACTTCCTGCAAAGCCCAATCTTCCCATGGAGAGTGGGCCTACTTCAATCAGGTCTAACCTCCATCACCAACCACCTGAGCTCACGTTAATTATAGGTTTTTTAATATAAAAACTAAGTTATTTGTATAAAGTGTTAGCATTTATTAAAGTTGCTAAGTGAATTCTTGAGCTCGAGTCACCTATGCCCTCATCGCCAAACCTCGAGCCTCATGTATACCAATTTTTACTTTGATTCATGACTATAAAACTTCAAGCCACATCACCTATGCCATAAATGACACTTTCCTTGTGTCATTTCCACTTTAAGTTTCCATTCCTTAAAAGCTTTCAAGTTTCTCAAGGGTTTTCTTTTTAATTTATGGTTTTATTAAAAGGTTTGGTTTGGGGTTTTTTATTTCAAGTTAATTAGAGGGTCATTTTGCATGTCTAGAGTTGATCTAAGGAAATCTAAGGTAGTCCAGGGTAATCTAAGGTTTTTGAAAGATTCACCTCGAGGTTTTTTCCTCCTAAAATTTCATTTTCCCTCTAAATTTCTACATTCAAAACTAGGGCTTTCTCAAATAGAATATTCCTAAGCATATACTTCATTTTCAAAAACCAACGAATATTCCCTAATATTTTCCAATTTCCCTATACGAGTTGGACTTACCAAGAAAACTTGAGAAACCCGTAAGACCCTTAAACACCATGGAGAGTGGATGTGCCTCAAGCACCTTCCACTTCCACTGGAGGTCTCACGTGCCTCAAGCATCTTAGAGCCCCACAAACTCCTAGTGCACCATGGAAGGTGGACCTATCCCAATCATCTCCCACCTCTGTTGGAGATCTCATGACCCTTAAGCACCATGAACACTGGATGTGCTTCCAACACCTCTAAGTTCCTCCGGAGAATACAAGTGCTCTGGACACCTGTAGATCTTGCCAACTTTCACAATTGGTTTCTTGCAAGTAGTAACTTCAATTTCCATGCCTCCCAAGGAAATGAAGTTCAAATCTAAGGGCCCTAGAGTGACTTCTAGTTTGGAGTCAAATATGGTAGAAATAAAAGATACATATTTAGATCACATTAACCTAGGAGATTTTTCGGCTAGGATAGGTGTAGATTTCAAAAGTGATTAGATCCAGAGTATTTGTGACTCTAGTTTACCATAAGTTGCAACCTTCCCTCTATCTGTTTAAAGCCCTGAGTTGATCCTTACAATGGCCCAATATTATGACCTTGATATAAGACAAGTCTTCAGTGAAAAAGGTGAGAAGGTTCTAGATCTTGACCTTGACTTCATTAACATAGTGTTTACAATTCCTAAGTTTGAGAGTTATTGGGATAGAACTCCATAAACATCTACATATTTTTTGAAGAGAAAAAAGATGGATGTGAGAAGATAATTAACAAGCAATGTCTCAAGACTCCCAAGCATTCCTCCACCAGATTGCCCAAGACTATGTATAGATCTGATTTTGTAGAGGAGGTGAGAGATATTATAACACTACTAGACAGAGTCACTAGTAATCTTGATGCCAATTGTTACCAGGACTGGATGTACCAGTATATCTAGATCATCAGAGAAAATAAACAATAAATACATTGGGCTCAATTAATAAGTGATTCCCTCCACATCCAGTTGATGGAGGTGAAAACAACAAATAATTTTTATATGACATCATATATTGTTTATATCTTGGCCAAAGGAAGATTGTTCCCAAGCCTCAATACAGTCCCTAAAGAAATAACCAGAGTCTATAACTACTACCTTGATCTCACACTATAGGCTAGTAGAGAGCAATTTAGGAGAGTTAATGATGCTTTCATTTACAATGTCATTATTATGCTTGATCAAGAACTTGGGAAAACAAGATTGTCCTAAGCAACAGAAGATGAGATTACCAAGTGGGGTTCCTTCTTCATACAAGTTCCCCACCTAATCCTACATCAGGGTAGCCAGATTCAGTGGTCGACCCTACACACTTCCCCAGTATGTAAGCAATAAATGGGCATTGTTGGAGTTGGTTAGGCAACTTGTGGAGACACATAAGCTCCTCTTAGACAAACACAAGGCAGGGATACATTTCCCTATTTGTATTGGCCGTTACACATGCCAATCTCTCTTGAAGGCCATAAAAGTTGTGGACCAAGAATGATAAGAAAGCTGAGGAAATTTTGGACATTAATTAATTTTCCCTCTCTTTTGAATATTTTCAAATGTTATTATCGTTTGTAATTCCATTTCAAGATATTGCACATTATAATTGTAAAAGAACAACTATATTTTTATAACTCTTTTTTAAAAAGAGAGGGACATCTTTTTACACTTTATATTTTTGATAATGTGAAAGTTGTAAAAAGCACAAGTGCAAATTGCACTTTCCATTTTTGATAAATGTGAATTGTTAAAAAGGTGCAAAACCATGAAGTGTAAATTGCATGGTTCTTTTGACAAAAGTGATAAAGACTTAGAAAATTGTAAAATTCTCACTTAAGGTTTTGCACGCTAGGATTTGCATGAGAAGAAACTTGGAATTATTCTTCAATGTTATCTTTTATTTTAAAAGGCAAGTTCTATTTTGGGCACCACTTTTTACATATAGAGCTATTTTCAGCCACCATAAGATAAGGAGCCTTGCATGGAGATCTTCAATTCTAGCCATGCCATGCTATGCCCAGGATCACTCCCAGCTCATGCATTTCATGTTCTAGTCATTCCAAAAGTTCAAAAATGCCAAAAATGGAAGAGCTCACTATTATTACATGAGGGTTTTCAAATCTGCATGATCTTCTTTACTGAACATTTGAATTTCAATAACTACATGTCTTCTATGACATATTTTGTATAAGAATGGGCAGACCCTATGGCCTAATCTATCTTTTAATGATGAATTCAAGATAAGATACCAATTAAGGGCACCCCCTAACTCATTTTGTGCTCACCACCATGGAGTCAACCGTAAGCCTACTCATCCTCATCCATGCCTCCATGCTCCCTACATCTTGACTAGTCTTCTAGGTCCACTCTCCACCTCAGCTAGTAGTCAACCTCCACCTCAATAGTCCTCATCACTAAGATATTCATTTGAAATAATGACAAACACCATAGCTCAAAGTTAACAATAACCAAAGTAATAATGATTTAAAAGTGATTCACATTTCACTTTTACCTTGTGGACTTTCAAGGTTTCCACCTTGATTGTCAAGGATCAGGGTGACCATCAATAGTCGCCCTTGAGCAGCTTGACCATCGACGATTAAGGATCCCACCTTTTTTTGCTCTTACCTAGAGTAACCCTCTTTAAGTAGACTCAAAGTCAACCCAACCACCCACCTCAACCACATCATCACCTCATCCTTGGTCCATTTCAGCTAACTAGCACATGTTTTGTGACACTTTTTGCCTTGTCCTTTGACAACAATGACAACATTGCCATGTTGACTACTTTTTGAACTCATGCCACCTCATAATTACCTGACCTGCTTGTGTCTTCTTGGGAGCACTTCCTATCTCAGATACCCATGACAATTGACCCATTTGTGTTTTCAGCAAGAGCACTTCCTACCTTGGATACCCATCAAAACACAAACATTGTCTAAAAGACTTGATAGGAATAACCCGATTAGCTATGCCTAATGTTATGGCCCGATTACCCTGTCACTTATTTTTATAGCACAAACCCTTATTTTTACCAACTATGGTAACCTCATCAATGCACAATCTTGACTATCACACCCTTTATCACACTTTGTTCACTAGTTTGTGCTTTTGTGCCTAACCTATCACCCACCTTCAAGCATCTACCATCATCCACCTTGTCAAACTCCCACTTGATTCTATTTTACCTCATCAACTCCTAGTTTGAGGGGGAACACCCCCTCCCATACTCAAGCCAACCAGACCTTTGACCAACATTAGTTTTGTTTTGTAGCTTGGTGATTCAAAGTTGTATAATAAAAAGAGGTAAAATGAAGACACCAAAAATATGCACACTATGATTCTGAGTGTTGAAACACCCCTGGACCACCTTGGGACCAATCTGACTCTCTGACTCCTAGATAAGCCTAACCCATAGTCATTTTGTTCAAATGGATTAACCAACCTTTTTACCTACTTTTACGCTTCACCCTCGACCACTGACGATCAAGATGATCACCGATGGTCACCTTGACCATCGATGCTTAGGGTGCACATGCTTAACCACCAACATACAAACCATCTGTCAGGAACCTAGAACAATAAACATGCTCTGATGCCTACTTAGTCAGGATCTTGCTCCCTCAATAAGAGCACAAACATGATTACTCTGTATAAGCAACTAATCATGGAATTTAACCAGAAATATAAAGTAACTAGAAATATGAAACAACACAGGAATTGAGAGACAATACACAATTGTATTAATAATCACTCAGAAGAATATACAATAAAGAAGATGCCACTTCTTCTTCCACCTCAAAGGCTCGCCACACCTCAAGACCTTCTTCCCTCTCTCTCTTGGTCACAACAATCAACTCCAATAGAGAATTGATGTTCACCTCTCCAACCAGTCAGTAACACGCTGTGAGTACACCAAGTACACAACTGTACTCCAAGTAGATCTCCTGCTCTCTGCTGCTACCTGCAAATCACTAGACCTTACTCACCATTGTAGATCTCCTATAGAAAGTCATGCACACATGCTGACCAAGATCATACACATACGAAGAACCCTTCTGATTCTCCAAACTAGTACCCACCTTGGTACTGTGGCACTATGAGGAATGCACCATTGCTCTCTTCTCTCTGAAGGAGCTTATTGCTCTCTTACTCACTAGCTACAAGTTTACAATATAGCCCATGAGTCCATATATAGATCTTATGCTTACAATAATTAGACTAACCTAATTACAATAATTAGACACGCAACTCAAGACTAAGACTAGCCTTTGACATGCAAACAAACAGTCCAAAAATAGACTCTCCGAGATCAACATGTAAACTGCCTGTTCTCGCATAGGCTGCCGACGTCAGTTTCCTTGAAATGCATTCAACAACTCTCTGCAACTCTGCATCCTCCGTAACTTCTCCTGTTTGCATCCTGGTGAAGCTTTTAGCTCCACAACCTAACAATCTCCCACTTGGAGATAAATAGCTGCACCTGTACATGTACCTGTACACCGTCTAAATTGTTCCCTGGCTTGTATTCCTCTTCAAGATCAATCCTGAAGACCAACTACCACACGCCCTGTGATGCTACCCCTGTCATCAAAGTAACCTGCCACATCCGAACCTACATATCCATGTAGTGAAGACCTTGACCCTGCATAACAAGAATTCCTGCTGTTAGTCCCACTGAACTGCCCTCCAATACTCCTTCCCCGAATTGGCTCCATACTTTCTGACAACCCCCACTACTTGGGAAAACTCAGGTCTACACTAGACCTTATGTGATTTTGAACACTTGTTTCAAGCTAAGCTTGAACTGTCCAGTCCTTGGTGTGCTTTTTGATTCTGCAACCTGCATCATGAACCCCGCCAACACTGTCTTCACATCAGCTCCCACTGGAGATCAAATCTCTATGTCTCTTACGCCAAATAATTTCACTACTCCAAATTCTTCATGACACACCTCTGAACTAACCTTACCCTTAGCTCAGTAAAACCCTGTATCTCTGAACCTATAACTAGTATACCATTCACATACAATAACAAAATAATGTTGCAATCATTATCCACCTGGTAAGACAAACACAATAGTTACACTGACATTGACTGAAGCCATGCTTAGTCATCCACCTGTCAAACCTGTACCACTGTCCTGCAGCTTCCTCAAGACCTATACCTTGGCCTTCCGTCTCACGTATCCATCCACTCTCTTCTCTAACTTGGGAATCCATTTCGTCTTTCAGCGCTTACTTCCAGCTGACAACTTTACCAACAAACACCTGTTTGGTTCTTCTCCAAAGACTCACACTCCTCATCCATGCCAAGCTCCCACTATATCTGTATTCTACCTGCATTGCCTCTTTGCATCTTCGTGGTTCTTGACCATCAATAAGCAATATAAACAAGGTGAACAACAAATATGAGGTTCACTTACCCTTTTTGACCTCGATATGAGCATTTGAGACTTGTTGATAGTGTGCTGTCCGCCCACCATCCGTACCAGTGACTGATCTCGGCCATCTCCCAGTCTGCTCCCGATCGATGTCGACTCCCTGCACTGACCCTAACTGCCAACGTCATTTCCCTGGCTGATGATGGTGTCCTTTTTATCGACGTCGGTTCCTTCATGACCAATGTCAGTCTTCCTATTGCCAACGTCGGTTACTGTCTGACCAACGTCGGTACCTGTCTTCGTCTGTGAGTGATAACTTTTTACCCGTGAGCTCTCCATGGATCAAAACCCTGATCAAATCAACCCTGCTTTGCTTAGAATAATTCAGTTCCCTTACCTGATCTCTATCTGTCATCTCCTCCATGAACACCAAGGCTTTCCAATTCTTTAGCTTGTCAAACACATCTGACTTTCGCTTCAAAACCTGCATTCTCCTTCTACATAGGTGACTAAGCCTACAAAGACACATCTCTGCAACAGAAGGTGAGTCAGCAATATAAGTAGATAGATAAAGGATACCTACTTTCTTACCACCATCTAATTCAAGTGTATCCGCTATGAGAGTTACAGTGCATCTCTCATCACCCAAATTTCCTAAAGAAGTTAGACTCATCTCCA
Source organism: Torreya grandis (assembly GCA_037957365.1). NCBI lineage: Eukaryota > Viridiplantae > Streptophyta > Pinopsida > Cupressales > Taxaceae > Torreya > Torreya grandis. The sequence continues at coordinate 889,562 of JARHVA010001043.1, forward strand.
AGACTGGTACCTGCATGACTTCCATCAACCACTGTGTGTTATCTGTCTGGAAGTTCAGCTTCACTTCCCCTTCATCAATAATCTGACAAGGCTCTCCAACCCCTAAATAAATCTCTCCAAAGTCTCCAAAGACATACCCATGAAAAGATGCTCTATTTTGCGCTGCATGGAAAGAGGCAAAAGAATCTGTAAACAAAGATTCCACTTAATCCAGAATATCCTATGCAACATCACTTGCAACATATGCTTCTACGCGCTGATCTTCTATCGACCAACAATCTCTTTTTACCTGCTCTTTCTTTCCATCAATCAGACCATTCTTGTTATTCAGTTTCTCCATTCGTAGCTTACTTTCTTCTGCCATTGCTATACTCCCACTCAATCTGAAACCCCTGTGAGTGACCTATAATCAAAAACACTACCAGATCTGAAACCACCTGTTAGTCAACCCAACCAAAAGCTCTGATACCACTTGTTGGTATCAGCTCTTGAACCTACAACCAAGGCTCTGATACCACTTGTTAGGAACCTAGAACAATAAACATGCTCCAATGCCTACTTAGTCATGATCTTGCTCCCTCAATAAGAGCACAAACATGATTAATCTGTATAAGCAACTAATCACGAAATTTAACCAAAAATATAAAGTAACTAGAAATATGAAACAACACAGGAATTGAGAGAAAATACACAATTGTATTAATAATCACTCAGAAGAATATACAATAAAGAAGATGCCACTTCTTCTTCCACCTCAAAGGCTCGCCACACCTCAAGACCTTCCCTCTCTCTCTTGGTCACAACAATCAACTCCAATACAGAATTGATGTTCACCTCTCCAACTAGTCAGTAACACGCTGCGAGTACACCAAGTACACAACCATACTCCAAGTAGATCTCCTGCTCTCTGCTGCTACCTGCAAATCACTAGACCTTACTCACCATTGTAGATCTCTTATAGAAAGTCATGCACACATGCTGACCAAGATCATACACATACGAAGAACCCTTCTAATTCTCCAAACCAGCACCCACCTTGGTACTGTGGCACTAGGAGGAATGCACCATTGCTCTCTTCTCTCTGAAGGAGCTTATTGCTCTCTTACTCACTAGCTACAAATTTACAATACAACCCATGAGTCCATATATAGATCTCATGCTTACAGTAATTAGACTAACCTAATTACAATAATTAGACTCGCAACTCAAGACTACGACTAGCCTTCAACATGCAAACTAACAGTCCAAAAATAGACTCTTCGAGATCAACATGCAAACTGCCTGTTCTTGCACAGGCTGTCGACGTCAGTTTCCCTGCAATGCATTCAACAACTCTCTACAACTCTGCATCCTCCTTAACTTCTCTTGTTTGCATCTTGGTGAAGCTTTTAGCTCCACAACCTAACAATCTCCCACTTAGAGATAAATAGCTGCACCTGTACCTGTACCTGTACATCGTCTAAATTATTCCCTGGCTTGTATTCCTCTTCAAGATCAATCCTGAAGACCAACTACCACACGCCCTGTGATGCTACCCCTATCATCAAAGTAACCTGCCACATCCGAACCTACATATCCATGTGGTGAAGACCTTGACCCTGCATAACAAGAATTCCTACTCCTAGTCCCACTGAACTGCCCTCCAATACTCCTTCCCTGAATTGGCTCCATACTTTCTGACAACCCCCACTGCTTGGGAAAACTCAGGTCTACACTAGACCTTATGTGATTTCGAACACTTGTTTCAAGCTAAGCTTGAACTGTCCAATGCTTGGTGTGCTTTTTGATTCTGCAACCTGCATCATGAACCCCACCAACACCGTCTTCACATCAGCTCCCACTGGAGATCAAATCTCCATGTCTCTTACGCCAAAGAATTTCGCTGCTCCAAATTCTTCATGACACACCTCTGAACTAACCTTACCCTTAGCTCAACAAAACCCTGTATCTCTGAACCTATAACTAGTATACCATTCACATACAATAATAAAATAATGTTGCAATCATTATCCACCTGGTAAGCCAAACACAATAGTTACACTGACATTGACTGAAGCCATGCTTAGTCATCCACCTGTCAAACCTGTACCACTGTCTTGCAGCTTCCTCAAGACCTATACCTTGGCCTTCCATCTCACATATCCATCAACTCTCTTCTCTAACTTGGGAATCCATTCCGTCTCTCAGCGCTTACTTCCAGCTGACAACTTTACCAACAAACACCTGTTTGGTTCTTCTCCAAGGACTCACACTCCTCATCCATGCCAAGCTCCCACTGTATCTGGATTCTACCTGCATTGCCTCTTCGCATCTTCGTGGTTCTTGACCATCAATAAGCAATATAAAGAAGGTGAACAATGAATATGAGGTTCACTTACCCTTTCTAACCTCGACATGAGCGTTTGAGACTTGTTGACAACGTGCTGTCTGCCCACCATCCGTACCAGTGACCGATCTCGGCCATCTCCCAGTCTGCTCTCGACCGATGTCGGCTCCCTGTACTGACCCTAACTGCCAACGTCGTTTCCCTGGCTGATGTCAGTGTCCTTTCTGCCGACACCCAGTTAAAATTACATGAGCAAGTTAAAATTAGGAAGCCCAGTTCACGCCTTGTTATAAATCTCTTACCTTACCTATAAGAAGAGAGGAACATGGAGATGAAAATCCATTGAAAATATTATTAAGAGGTTGTGCATCCATAATTCTCTTTTTTGTAGGTCAATCATCATCAACAATCTAATGAGCTAGCTACTACGTTAGAGAGCCAACTTTCCCCCGCCACTCTGCTAAAGCACCAAGTACTGTTACTCTATCAAAATCATGTCAAACTCCACCAATAGGTCAATCACCTCAAGCATCCACATGATCAACTTTTTACAAAATAAGTACTTATTTTCCAACATTCAATTGCTTTATTTACCTTTAACACTCAGCCCAGCACCAACCCATCTCCAAAAATCCCACTTTGTGATCCTATCAATCAACCATTCACTAACCAGATCTACACACAATAACCACCAATGGTTGTCCCAACTATCGATGGTTAGCCCAACCATCAATGGTCACTGTGGTAGTAAATTCTAGCAAGCTATTTCCACCTACCTACCCACCATCAAATCTAATTTTTTATGTTCCTGCTTATTCATAGACCTCTGCCTGATTTGTTTAAGAAAACCCTAATCACTTAGCACTAGTATTAATCAATTTATTGCTATTTTAACCATTTATAGTCTATTTCTTAGAAAGCATTTCTTGTGTTCAATTTTAGTACCTTTTGATTATTGATGTAAATACTTTTTATTCTATTTATAAACTTAATTGTTTAAAATGTGTTGATTAACAATCCCCAAGGAAGCTATCGCTAGGCAATCCATCCACTATCTGTCTAACCAACAATTTGCTTTAGTGTTGTCTTATTTGCAGGTCATCCTTCCAAGCCAAAGAGGAGTTCTTCACAATCATGTGATTCAATACATGCACTACCAAACATATTTATTTTCTTCTTCTCCCTTCTCGAATATAAGTTGAAATTCATTGAAACAACTACATTGATTTATGTTCTTTATCACTCGTTTGGTAGATTATATATCATTTTCCATGCACACATGCATTTCATGATATATGAGTGAGATTCAAGACATATGTGATATACATGATATGTGGATGCACAGATGCATGACATTCCTATACATAGGGGCCATATTAATATTGGGGTCATCTCATTCCATAGGTTATATTTTTGCACATTATATATGTTTAAAATATTTTTATTAATCATGTTGAGATACATTGATTGATTACACATGCCTTGCCCTTGCTAATATTATTTGCAATGCTATATTTTATGGATATGTTACTTTGTTATGGTATGAATTTGACATAGATTTATGTTGTAGACTAGTTTAACTTGATTTATGATTCATTATTGCTATTTCATTCCATTTAAGATAATCATTAATTATGCTTAGTTCTGGCTCTTGCCTTAGTATATGATTTTTTTTTGATTGAGTTTTTAGTTTTATGATTCTTGCTTTGGGCCCTTAATTTCTTGTGTGAATTATGCTTGATTGAATTTCTCATCTTTTTTATTTTTCTCTATGTGGTTGCCTTGTGTGACATTTGATTGTCCATTTCATGTGGCTCTTGCCTTGTGTGACATTTGATTGTCCATTATGTGTGGCTCTTTCCTTATGTGATGTTTGATTGTTTATTATGTGTGGATCTTGCCTTTTGTGACATTTGATAGTCCATTATGTGTGGCTCTTACCTTGTGTGATATTGAGTGTTATTGTGTGTATCATGGATGTTACATTGTGTAGTTATAAGTGGATAAATCTAGGATTACTTGCTAAGTTTGAGGGGTTGTGATCCATATCACACACCTTCCTCTTATGTGTGGTGGCATGATCCATATCATGAACCTTTTTGCATAGATTACTATTCAGTGCTTATTTTTGTAATGATTTATACTACATGCCTAATTGGTATATCTATCTCAACATGACACTTGTTTTCCATTTGTTACATGTTTTACGTATGATTTGATGATCTATTCTCACTATGATGACATTCCCACACATTGGCACATGTTTATAAATGATTACATCTTTGTATATGATAATGCAATTAACTCTTATTTTGAGATGATCAATTCACAATCTACATTATTTCCCTTAAAATGGGGGCATATTAGTGGGATTATCTTAGATATTCAAGCCTCCATGCACATATCAGTCTGATTTTGGAACAAATTATATGATTCAAAGAGTTCATTTTGATTTAGATTATTAATTCAACTCATATTTTGATACAAATATTTATAGATTGAGAGAGATTTAGGGGCATATGCAATGCATATACAAACATTTTACAAGAACATTAGTGTTAGGTTTTCCATACATTTTGAGTTTTTGATAAAGTGGCATATAGATTTTATGGCATTGTAAATTACATTGGGATAACTGATCAAATTAAGGGGCATGAACATTATTCATGCACACACTATTATAGTTTTTTCTATTTTTAAAGTTGGCATTGATGTGATATTGATGGTATTGAAGGTAACTTTTTGAATCTATAAGTACATATATAGGTGTTGGTTCACCCTACATGAGCATAATATAGGCTCCCCTTTCCATCTTGAGATTTGAGATTAGTTAAATGAGTATTGTGGTTGAGGTTTTGCATTGTTCAAAGGCCTAGCCTTCATCCCTCTTCATAGGGGATAGGGCATTTATTTTCTCAAACATGGTTCACCCACTTACAAGTGTATTCCTTCCTTGCTCTTCAAATTTCAATGTTTTTTTAATCAGAATCATTTCAATTTTTTTTTTCATATATAGACATTGATTATTGCATGTTTTCATGGATCAAGTTTCACACTTGAAACCTTCTCCAAAATATAAAGTGCAGTATGCACTAAGGTACATTTCTTTATTATTTTACTCTAGCATTATTTTACTTTCAATACTAGAACAAAATGAGATCACTTGTAGATACTAAAATTTGATATTAGACACTTGGAAATGTGAGTCTTGACCTATATTTACCTCACATGACTTGTGCATACATATATGGCTCTTATATACCCTTACTATCGCTTGCCTTTTATGGGCCCGAATTTTTTAATATGTTATCAATGACCTACATGATTTTCCTAGTCTATGCCTAACATGATTATCATCATATGTAAACTGTCTCTCAGCTATCACATCATAGTTATTTCTTTCCTAACCCATCTATCAGAACTCATATAATTTTAAATTTTTGTAAGCATCCAACTCTAATGGACTTGTCCCTATACCAATAAATGATCACTTTCTAAATTTAAATCATCTTTATGGATCGGTCCATATATTTCCCATGTTAGTGGAGTGAGAATTTACGCAAAGATTCATCTATTAATATATAATAGGTCTATGTTCATTCCCTATCTAGCATCCATCAAGCAAGGACTAAGCAAGCCTATTCTATCATTTGAACATTGAGAGAGATTGCCCTAAAATTCTTAAATAAAAAAATAATCACAATGAGCAGGTCATAGCCATGTCTGAAACACCTAAGCCAAGTCAAGTTTTATATTATCTAGTGTCAAAAGATAGTTCACATAATGCATTCATACTTATGGATCACGATTACACACATTTAAGAAAGGGGAAGAACTACGTGTGGTTTGATTTCCCTCTTATTGGATATGTAGGCAGTGCTCACTGAATCATTGGAGAGTGGTTGAGGTTAGTGCGACCATCACTCTTCCCCATTTCTATAAGTTAACCTAGTGTCTAAAGTGGAGCCAAGGCTTTGAAGAGGAGATAATATTATGGATTCTTTGTACGGAATGAGCAATGGATATCACATAGAGAGATAATTTATAAGTAAGCGTAGTAACCTATGTCAAAACATTGAGACAAAACCTACATGGATGAATTTGGTAGAGGCAGACACCTTCACCTAACATAGGAGTCAAATATAGCGGGCTTTGTTTTACCCTCTCGAATTTAAATTTGTCCACATCAACGGTGGATTAGGCAAATGGTTCATAAACATACGAGGACTATAACCAACCATTTTCCCGCCCCACATTTTAAAGCATATCTCCAACTGTAGCGGTTCATAAAGTCCGCAGAGGGGACAGAAAGATTTTTTTAATGTTCCGCTGCTTTTGGGGAGGTGGTCAGTTTCTTTTGTCCCACTCACATCACGTTATAAAATCAATCACTACACCGACTCTCAGATCTACCCATCCTTGGAATATGAAAGCATATAATAAGTACTATTGTAAATTATTGACGACCAAGTCTAATTAGTTGACAAAGGCGCAATACTATTTGAGAAAACACACAATTTCATATCAATTTCCTTGAGGCAATTGAAGGTGGTAATGTGTTACATATGCTTGTACCATATTTTTCAAAAAGATTCTAGTGGATTGTCCAATAATAAATTGAATTATTTATTAGGAATTACAAACAACTCATCATATAAGCAAATATCTTATTATTAGTCTTGGAGGGTAGATTAAAGCTTTCAATATTTTTTAACTTCTAATTAAAATTTGCCTTCTTCTCCAATAAAAAATTATTGATTTTTCCCTATTAATGGATCAATCATAATTGGTAAAAAAGATAGGATTAGGAAGCAAAATTGGGTGCCTCCTCTTACGGGTTGCTTTAAACTCAATTTCAATGGTACTTCTCGAGAGAACCCAAGGGTGTCGAGTGTGGGATGCATCATTTGGGACTATAGTGGTTCCCTCATTTCAGCTATGTCCAGGGAGATTCAAAATGGGTCTAATAATGAAGCAAAAGCGCAAGCGCTTGCGAGTGGGATCAAACTCGTAATTCAGTGTGCTATTCCAAAGCTGATCGTAGAGGGTGATTCACAAGTCATCATTTCAGCTTTGAAAAAGAAAGAGGCAAGCTCTTGGCATTTAGAGAACATCTTGACTAGTACCTAGAGGAAATTGGATTTTTTTCTTCCATTGATTGTAATAACTACTTTCGAAAGGCTAATTTGGTCATTGACTTCTTGGCAAATTGTGGCATAGATCAAGCGAAAGCATGCCAGGTGGATAATGTGAAAGATGCTTGGGAAGGCTTCCCATCCATATCTTCAATGGATTTTGGCTAATTTCTATCTTTACTTCTCCTTTTGTATTACTTTATTTAAAAAGTAATCTCAAAACTCCTAGCTAATTTAGTAGGGGCCTATTTTTGGTGGTTTTTACGTCAGGTTAATCTTGTTGGATGGCTTTATTACGTTGTCACTTATATCATCATGGTCATTATATCTCTTGATGTGGCATTTGGTTTGTAAGTTTCACATTTATGATGGTGGGTGGTTATTATTGGAAGGACAGGAGGTTGCCCGAGGCATAAGGGAGTCACGAGGCTTCCCTCATGCCTCATTATGTTTTGGCTTTCTAGGGTTTTTTAACTATTTGGGAAGAATGTCCAACTACCATTTATCCCTTGTTATTTTTGGAGGTTGTGGTTGGCAGAGCTACAAATGGAGAACATAAATGAGATTTCCTTAGCGACATCTTACGTTTATGGTGGCAGTGTGGCACGTGAGATGGTCTTTGATGGCCAAATTTTGCAACCCTGTCGGAAACATATGTTCTAGTTGTTGATAAAAGAGATGTTTGGTGTTATCTCAGACATTCTTGGTTAGGAGTTTCTAGTGAATGGAGTTTGTAGCAAATTGAACTCAAAGATTACAACAGTTTTCGTGTCCAACCTAATGTTCATGGTTTCGGATTAAAAGATGGTTATGAAAGTGGTGGAGTTCTATGTGCACCTAGAATTTTGCATTGTGTTAGTAAAGAAGATTATGTTGCATGATTTGTCCCCACTTCCAAATTTATCATTTTTAGTAAGGGATAGTTTGGGTGTGGTCTTAGCTATGGTGTTCAGGGCACTTGAAACACAATTCATGGTCCTCCTAGGGTTTGTCAAATATCTAAGGAAGAAGGTCAATTTCCCTGATGCAAAAGAAGGGAAGTTTATTTCCTTACCCCTCATGTCGTAGATTCAAAGTCAAATTTTGGAAATAACACAACTGAGGGCTTACCATCATGAAAAGAAAAGTGTGGAGGCAGTAAAGAAGTAGGTAAAATGGGTTCTTAGGGGATAGGTTGCAGCGCCTCTTTGGTATTGTAACTCCCTAGTTGAAGAGTGAGGGCCAGATACTCCTGTGGACACCAATCCCTTATTGGTGTCTACTTCTAATGGAAGACCCTCGAGGAAATAATGAAAGTGCGAGGCTGTGGATAAAGTAAATGAGAAAGCTTGCAGAGCACATGAAATCATTTTCTTGGAGGGTAAAAATGATGAGGTTCGTGCTGGACTCAATTTTTGATGTTGGTCCATGTCTTGTGTCTGGTCTTACTGTAATATTTTATTTTAGGTTTTTTAGTTTTTTGTTGGTGGTTTATCTGTGGCTCACATCTATTTTGTCGGGGTCCTTTTGCTTGCCTAGTTCTTCCTGGTTGTTGTTGGTCCTTCTGTAATCTAGTGTTTTTGGGTATGTGTCTTTGGGTTGTATATTGTAACTCCTTTTATTTTTGGGTTGGTGGCCCTAATATAAACCCCATACCTATCTAAAAAAAAAACCATTGATTTTTGTGCTTTGAAAAATTTATAGGATTTCAATAAATATGTTGCACATTTTTTAACAAAAAATATGAAAAAGGTTATTTATCAATATTTTGATTGGCTCAAACTATTAACATGTTATTATAGATTAGAATGTTGACATCAAACATAGTGTTCATTAGTTTTGCTGGCAAGGAAAATTAATAAGTTTAGTAAAAATGTTGTCAGAACGTAGGGCTCAAGAAATGGATGCAAACTTAGGTGGGGATTGATTTACATTAAATTTAATTCATTCTATTTTGGTATCGGTTTTCAAGCTCTTTCAAGAGGTTTTCTACTCTGGATTTGGTTGTCCCAAATGTCTCTCAGAGCTTCAAATATCATTCCCTAAAAGTTTTTAAAGTTTCCAAAATTTCTTGCTATTCTCAATATCATTTTATGTTGAAGATGTTTCTTGTCATTTCCTTAAGAAATCTACCCCATAGTTTATGCCTTTTCATGGCTTGGGGATCTTGCTTCCAATACTCACAATTTCCCATCATTGGTGCAACATAGGTATTAGCAAGGCTTTGGTGTTTTTAAATTTCAAAGATTTTAGAATTATAAGTGCAAAAGATACTATTTGTTTTGGCATTTGGGTTTGATGTTTTTGGTATGAAGGAATTGTGTTCTTAATACTTAGGACTGGAGATTTGGTGTTGAAGTGTTGCGATATTTTTGTAACTTGATTAGTTGGGTTTCTTGTGACCGTAAGGGGTGCACCTTGATTTAAAGTTTGGATTTTTTTTATGAAATTAGCAATTGGTGTGTTCAGGCTATTTAGTTTAATTTGGTATTTTGGGCTGAAAGATGGGGTAAATCTCCACTGGTTGCTATATCAAGTCTCATTAGTGAAATATTTCCCTTTTAGACTTATTTGTAGCTAAGAATAATAATAATGGCCACCTTAACTCCTCCTCCTCTACAATAGCAACAGGCTCATCAACAACAAGGAGAACCACAGATGGCTCCTTAGATAAATGGTATGTTTATTTGCTTTTTTGAAGCTAGGGTCTACGCATGGTCATGTTGATTTGATTTTCTTATCTAGGGTCTATGCCTGGTTTACTTGCACATGCCTTTTTTTTATCGTAGATGTGAAGTCTTTAAGGTTTTGTAGGGTTTACTTGCACATACCTTTGTGGCATCCAAATAAATTTTCCATCCACCATCTAATCAATGGTGCACCTATAAAAGTATAAATCCCCTTAGTGGTCTCATGCCCTGATTCATGTCTAAACCCAACCATAAGCCACTGGATCCTCATGTAACTTTAAAAAATTTGTCTAATAGGTTGCTTCATAGAAATATGTTGCCATCCCAAACCTGGAGTAGAGTGATATGTCCAATATTGTGCCATCTCTAATATGTGATCATGTGCAGATCTTTGTATAGCTGAGCCAATGTAATTGGGCACCATACAAAGTGTAGTATAATACAACATGTCCTATATTGTGCCTATTAATACAATTTGAAAGTATTAGCCACTCTTATCAAGTAACATGATGTTGTTGATAAGAGACATCAAAATTATTACTTCTTGGGGTACTGTTCCCTATGGTGGTGGTGGTGGCACTCCTAGAACAATTTTTGAAGGCTAAGCCAGGTCCTCCAATGCATTAATATCAATGGACCCCTTGGAAATAACCAGGTCTATCACTCTAATACAATAATCCTACTCTTAGGCATCTAATAGATCCATCAACCATGAATAGGCACTCATAAAATCTGGGGTACATCTTCGAGGGTCACAATAACTTCTCTAATAGTTAGATGGAGAGTAGACATCTCTAAATGCCAGCACTCTACTAATTCTAATAATTATACATGATCTATTTGAATCACTGATATCTAGGTCGTGTCACAAATCTATCCCCTCCATCAACCCCACAATCTTGTTTGTCATAATATCAGGTCAGTATAAGACCAACATCTATCGCTCACATGTTGTGATGACTCCTACATGATCTTATGTATCACAAGCCAAATAGAATCAAACTAGTCATTTGTTTATTTTTATTTTAGTTGATCATTCTACCATTTTCTTCTAGTTTTGGACTTTCAAAAATTATTCTTCTATCCTAGTTTCCCCTTTTTCCTAGACCATGGGCTATTTTTGGCAACCTTTCCATTTTTTTCGCTGACTTCATCATTTTACAGAATGTGTTCATTGTTCTATAGGTCAACTTCATTGTTTTCCTCCTTGGGTCTGTGAATTAACTGTTACATAGGTTGATCCCACCTTTTGGCATGATGACCTCAATATTTCTAGTGACTTTGCCATTTTTTGTGCCATGAATGTTTGTTATGTGATTTCATCATTCCACTGATGATACCTTCATTTTATTGGAGATATCGCCATTTATGCAATTTTTAATGATATACATAATTTTACCATTTGGAGTTTTTTGTTTGTTTTGGTAATATCATCAATTTCCTCTTGAGATCATCTTTTTCATGGCATTCTTGCTGTTTGTTTTTTCAACTTCATCATTTTTATCATCGGATCGGCGAAGTCACTTTTTCAGCTCCTTCTTGGGCCTAATAAATATAATAAATGATTTAATAAAAAATAAATAGGTATTTATCGATGCCCTGCTCCCTGGTGGTCGTTGGTGCTCTTGAACGTGTTCTCCAAGATGTTGGTGGTAGGGGATATTGGCCATTTTGGAAGTCTCTCTCGCATGTAAATACTAGAGTTAATAAAGTTAATATTGGAGGGTAAGAATGAATAGTTGTCACCCTCAAGGGTGAATATATAGTCATTTGTTTGAATTTTTACCCTTTGGCTTATTTGTGATATATTTCTCTTCCCACGAGGCTCATTTTTACCTCGTTTGCCCATTTTTTAAGCCATTTTCATCTAATCGCATTGTTTCCAGCTTATTCGATTGAAACACATGTTTATTTCTTATGTTTGTGGGCTCATCTATCAAAAATATTTTTTCTGCTCTCACCTTGATACAATCTCATGCATCTCCCAAGAAATATTGGGGCATTTTTTCGTTGCACTTGGTGCGTTTCTTGAATCATTTGGACAATCTCTATAATTTTTCAATTTATGTTTACTTGTTTCATTGAATGATGTTTCTTTCCATTTTTTGTTGTCATCTCAACTCATTTCACATTGTTGATGGGGGCATCATCATGGTGTTTTCTATTATGTTATTGCATTTGAGTCTTTCTATTGGCATACACTAGCATCCCCATCATGGTTTTTATCACTAGTTAGATGTTGCCATTTTTCTATCGGATTCAGAGTTGGTCCTTACATACATTAGTGATTGGTCATCATGGTATTTTATATCATAGTGCATACCTCATTGGTGTTATATAAAAAAATCAGATGTGGGAATTCTAAATTGACAATTTTACAACAAGAGATCTCCTTGTCTATTATCCCTTAATCGTTTCTTCACTAGCCTACTCATCATTTATCCAAATAAAAATCTACCCTACTAGGGCATACACTTTATACCATTCAATGATCAAATACTCCCTATTGGGGCAACTTTATGCCTCAAGTGATCAAATCTACCCTACTAGAGGACTTTATTATCTATCAACTAGGACTTCCCTTTTTTGGGGTAATTTATTTATGTTTCTTTCATCTCTTTTCAAGTGCCCATGCCAGTTTTTCATCCCTACCTACCCTCTTTAGGGGGCATCATGGGCCACTAATTATCTCCTTGACCAAAATTTCAGAATCTTTTCAACAACTTTTCCATTCTTTGAAAAGATCTAAATGTGCTTAATGTCTCACAATACCTTCTCAAATAGGGGCAAAATGTAGACATCTAATTCTCACCATTGCCATGCCAAAATTACAAGTTTAAATGACTTTCTATAATAATGTATAAATTAGATCAAAACCATCAAAACACTATGATTCATCTGCACACGTCATGTGCAATTCCTGATTCATGTCAATATGTTTCTAATTAGGGCATTATCATGTACACAATCATTACCTTCTTCTAATTCATCTCCAGTCAAATTATGACCTAATGAATTGACATTTTTGACCAATAGTGCATGGTAATTAATCGAATTCTAAGAATTACAAAAAGCCTAATTAGATTCACTTAACTAATTAAATGTTTAAGTGAAAAATACATTTTAAATTAGCTAATATCTAATTTTGAAAAATGAAAATTAAACAAGTGGCATCATCATGACATAAGTAGTCACAAAGGTCAAAATGTAAGCCATGCTTAATCAATCCAACAAATATCTAATTTGTGCAAGCCATACCTATTAATTGTTTCATTCTTTCAAATATTAATTATGTTATTGGTCTCCAATGTTGAATTTATTTTGGACCACACATCTTGATCTTGAGATGGATGGTCCATATCATTTCAGTCAAGCTATAAATACATGGGCTATGACCATTGTTTATTAAGTTTTTATGTGCAAAGAATTAATGCCAAAATATTATTAAAAGCTTCACCATTCCTCATCCCAGTTGATCAAATCCATTGGTGGATAAGGAGAGATGCCATTGAAATGAACACACACATTAACAAAGACTCTTATATCCACAAATCGAGCATAAGCATTTGCAAAATAGTTGCTATATGGAGTCTTCAAGGAAAGTGAATGCATTACTCATCTTCTTGTATTAATTTATTTGTTTAGTGGTTCTAGCTCATCTTAGGGAGCAATCATAGAGTGTTAGTTGTTGAATTCATTTTGGATTTCATTCTACTAATGTTTTATTAACCCTCTTTGTAATCTTGTTTTGTAACTGATAGGGTTCTAACCATAATAGTCTAGTGGGAAATATTGTAACCCAACCTTTGAAGTTCATCCAATTTTTTTTAATAAACCAACAACATTCTTAGAGCTTCTTTAAAATACTTGGATGTACCTGTAATAACATGTAACTACACTGAAATACCTATAAATACCTAAATATGCAAAAAATTACCCTACCATAAGATACTTAGTTTATCCATGACTACATGTATATACTTGGATGCTTAATGAGGAGGCACTGGCAATCTCTCTACCAAGATTAAAATTAAAAACACGTGATATGGGTTGTTAATTATCATAAAATCATGTGTACAATAGAATCTTGCAACTTCATAGTTGCACCCAAAATAACATGAAGAGATTAACTGAAGTGGTGGAGAGTCTTGTTAACCACATTAGTGAGCTAGACAAATTATGCCATACTGAGTTCACAAAGATAGATATGAAACATTTCAAGTTACACTCCAACCCAACTACATAAGAAAATGATCGCATGCATTTTTATCCCAAAATATTGGGCGTGCCCTCTCTAGTTGATATACAAAATTTTCAATGCAATATTAGAATTTAGATTTTACGTTTGTATCTCATAATGGAAGAATATGTGCTAGTTGTTTGAAGAGAGATGTACAAGTACTTCAATATGCTTCAACAACACATAAATAGTGGTGTTGTTATACCCAACCTTAATCCACATCAAAAGCATTTACATTCGACTTAACATATTCATATAACAAGTTCATATTAGATATGTATCATAAGAAGATAGATAAAGTTGATATCTAATAGGAGATTAAATTGGTTATTTTATTTATCATTAATATTTAAAAGATAAAAATTTATTTAAAATTGATAAAAATTAATTTGTTTTGATTTCTATAAGCTAGTTGATATTGACGTGACAATTTTCTTAGGCTCCCTACAACTTCATTGATTAGTTTGAAACTTAAATAAAAATAAATATTACATCAAAACAATAATATAGGTGGGAGTATTTTCATTATTTATTCATTGGGGTCCATAATTTTTATATTCATGTGTGAGAGAGAGAATTTGATATTGTTTTTTTTTTATAAGATTATATTTATGTTTGTCTAATAAAAATAATGAGCTCAATAAAGGATTATGTATATAAACTTCTTTTAAAATCAATGATATTATATTTAAGAGATACTTTTCTAAATTAAATGAACATTACTATGTATATTATTTTAAAATTATAAATAAAAATATACTATTATAATTATAATTTTTTTTAATATTATAAATATATATAAAAATATTTACATATATATTAATATGTATAATTTATTTTGTACTTAAATATAATCCGTTAACAAATGTGTATTATAGTTTTCATCTTAAGCTTTTAGTTTATATTGGTAGTTATGTAAAAGAAAAGTTAAAACTACAAGTTTTAACAATATTATCAAATAAAAAATTAAATTACCAAAAACTCAATAACTGTAGGTACTAAAGCCATGTCACAACCTTTATTTCTCTTTGCACTCACCTATATTTTGGATAATCTTAAAAATGAGTGGAGTCACATGTTAGGTCAAATAGAATAAAATTAAACAAAATAATATATTCATCCTTCAATCATTGTAATGAAACATTATGCAAAATATTCAATTCCCTTATCAAAATGTTTTGGATGAGCATGCAAATAAGTGAAGTCACATGTTAGGTCAAGTAATACAAACCTAAACAAAGCAACCTATGCATCTTTAATTGTTACAATAAAACATTATGCAAAATATTCGTTTTCCTTATCAAAAGGTTGTAAATGCACTTTATTATAAATTGATACAATGACAGTAGGGGTTAACTAAATGCATACCTTGTCCGTATATCCATTACCTTATAGACTCTGCAAAGAAACACATATCAATATGAGATTAGAAAATAAAGACAACCTCTCTTTTTTTCCAAGAGAACCTACTAAGATTACAGAGCACACACACACTCACTTTTCTCCCTGAGTACAATATAAGAGGAAGAACCACACTTAACAATCCTTCAATGGATTGGACTCAACTCTTTGTTTCTCTATGCTTCCTACACCAATATATATGCTCTTCTAGAAAGTCTTCTCTCACTCCAGCTTGTGTCCATATATTTCCCTACCTTTTTCTACTCATAAGGTGACCTCTTCAAATTCTATTTAATCTTAGAAATGCTCAAAAGTAACAATCAAAAGTTTCAAGGTTGTTGTCTAAGTTGTGTAACTACCACATGGTAAATCACTACTTAATGCAAAGTGTTAATTACATAATTGATGTATATTCACTGGTGGTTTTGTTATGAAATAAATAACTCTTTTGTTATAATGATTAAAATTGACTTTTTTATATTTCAAGGGATTGCTAAAGTGCCATGGACCTTTACGCATCTTTGTAGGTCGTCTTCACACTTATAATTGGCTCTGATTGCACACAAACATACTAATAAATATTTTTGGTTGACACAAAATCACTTTATCACCTAAATACTTCTACATCATAGAATATCAAATTATTTAACATGACAAATTAAAATGCTCATTCGATGATTAATCATAAACAAAATCCTTAACATCGTAAAACTTAAACATGTATTATTATTATCATAAAAAAAAATTACATAAATATTTTTATTTTAAAATACAAATGACAACATAATAAATTCAAACACCTATTTTTCAAGAAGACTTGTGGAACCACACCTCCACCACTTATCGATAATAAAATTGAATGAAAAGAGAAAACAATGACAAACAAATAAAAGTTACATTGAAAAGTGTGGCTAAAAACACAAAAATCCTATCCCACGCTATGAAGTCTTTTACAACTTTATTTTTAAGGATTAAGGGAATGAATATTTAACCTTGAGGAGGATTTTAAAAGTTCTATAACCTTTCTATGATTAAAGAGTTTAATGGGTCAAATCATTTGTTCAATTAGGTTGGGGGGTTCATTTGAAAAAAAAAGTTTTACTATATTTTTATAAATATAATAATTTTTTTAATAAAGATTTTATCAACTGAAAATATTTATTAATGTTTTGAATTTTTATTAATTAAAAATGTTTATTAAAATAAAAAGGAGTTTTTATTTTTTATCAATTAAAAATATTTAATAAAATAAAAAATTATTTTAAAGAAGATTATGTAATGATTTTTAGATTATATTTTATGATTTATTTTATCAATTCAAAAATATAATTTAATGATTTAATTTTTTAATTTGATAATATGTAATTTTTCATTAATTGATATAATAATAATAATAATAATTATTATTATTTTTAAAATAATAATTATATATGATAAAATAGAAAATTATTTTCATAAAATAATCTTTTTTTTAAAAAATAAATAAATAAAAATTCAGAGGTATCTCCAATTTCAATTGGGACACTGCGACTCCGTCCAACGATTTTTATTGAGGTGAGCAGAGGTGAGACTAATTTTCTGAAGGCTGTTGATGGAGCCCACACACACTAATCAACCTTTGAATCTGGGCTACGAGAATCGACCTCAGGACTTATATAAGACAAACCCAAAGCCCTTAACCAACTACGCCATGCATGTGGACTTACAAAATAATCTATTCAATGAATAAAGTGTCATTTCAATTATGAATGAAAGTAAAAATAATTATTCCGTAATAAAACTACAACTAGTATTTGCAATAATCTAAAATCTAAATAAATTAATATCGGTATTTTATTTATGCTTCATTATATAGATAAATGTTTATGTTACATTATGTTGATAGGTATCTTATAATGGTAACTAGAGAGTGCATATATATTAATGGACAAACTTAAATCTAAAGTTTGTTTAAATTTGAAGTCCACTTAACTCTTATAAGATAGTGTTTTAAAAATCTTGGGATATCTTAAGCATATGTAGAATTTAGAATCCTTATTTTTTTTTCTCAATTTTTTATTTTGAGTTTAACATAATAGTGTAATAAGATTGAGGCCATCTATTACTAATTAACAAAAAAACTCACAAAAAAGGTGATGGAGTTGACTTAATATGCGGTGATGAAGTTA